>JAEKDQ010000819.1:0-22227 GCA_026937815.1 Etheostoma perlongum | reverse complement strand
GATCTGGTAAGGATGCCCCTCTGGGCTTCTTCCTAGGAAGTACTTCCAGGCACGTCTAGCTCAGAAGAGGCCTCGAGGAAGACCCAGGACTAGGTGGAGGGACTATATCTTATGCCTAAACCCTTTGTGTTTATATTCAATATTCATTTATTTTTTAATATTACGTTACTCTTCATATATTACTGTGTGTTTACCCTGCACTGAAGAAAAAACTCAGCTGTTGTTTTTCTCTAATTTTTAAGTTGAAGGTAGGAGCCCTAAAGTCTAAAGGAAACAGTTGTCGAGGCCCTGTGAAACCGAATCCCAGACTCTGACTTTCACACAGATACTGTCTATTATCAGTGAAGGTAGAGGGCTGTCCTAACAAATGCCACTGGGAACTTTTAAGGCATGGGGCACTGGACGTAAAAGACGTGAGATTAATATATATTTTTTTTGAATTAGGCTCCCTCCTGCACGAAAGTGGCATATTAGCTGAGGTTTTTCATTCTATTTTGCTCAAACCCTTGCACACTGCTGCTACGGCTGTACTCTATGTAAGTGTTTTTGCCTTGTACTCTGCAGAGTATAATAAATACACCGAAAACTACCTTGGTTCATTCTGCTCAACTGTTTATTTGTTTCAAAAAAGTCTTGTTTCAGAATTTATCACTCCGGCTGAACAGAAACTTCCTTGACAAATATTGCTTTGTAGCCAACTAAGAAGTTGGAAAGCTGAAATAATCTAAAGTCAACTGATGATTTATTTAGTTTATATGTTATAATGGTCCTTCACATAATATTCAGTTATTTTATTGTTTGCAATGAGGGAAATATCTATTTTGAATTCAAAAATCCTGAATATACCTTTTAAGTGTCCATTATTGGTGTCATGCCTGGCGCACAGTGTCTGCACACCACAATACGGAACATATTGTATACTGTTATGCATTTGTTGGGGTTATGTTTGTAACTAAGGGCTTACAGACAGCAGCTCAATTCACATATTGAGGGAAATTGGACAGGAGATTGAGAGCCTTGATGGCTTTCTAACTAAAAAGTAAGTAATTGGAAACATTTTGAATATATATTGCCAAACTATTTAAAATACAACATGTATGTCAGTTTGTGAATAGGGCAAACATGGGAACAATGCAGCAGATCGTATTTTAGAGCTAAAAAGAAAAGAAAATTAGCATTAATTGTTTAAAATGCAACATTTACATGTTGTAACAAGGATGTTAATTAACATCAACCCTATTTGTTCAGCTTGAAGCAATATGCCAACTGTGTTTCCTGTTGTTGTGTAAAAGGATGAAGCAATCTGCAGTGTTTAATCTCTAGTGTCCACGTTTTAGGGCCCTGCTTTCCCACTGGAGTCATGCCACTAGGTAATTTAATTTACCCTCCTCAAAGTCATGCTTAATCAGTTAGGCACTTATTTTTCTTCCACTGTTTTTCTTCTGTGTTGTTTTTGTGTATACCCATGTGACCTTTGTTTCTGCTGTATTGCATCATTGTATGTTTGAACTCTAGAGTCTGAAGGCAAAACTATTTGAATTTACTTCCCCTTCACATTCTCTTTTATCCACCATGGTTACTATTAAACTTTTAATTCATTTGCTTTAGATATTTCTTAAAGAAAACTTTATCAAAGCTGAAAAGAAGCTTAGAGTAAGTACAGTTATGTCTGTTGAGCATGAACATGTAGAACTTAGATTTAGCCTGACAAGCAGAGCCTAAGATGTCACAAAAATAGCCACCATACCATAATCAGCAGTACTGATTCCTGTGATTACAGTAACTAATATCTCTTTTAATTTAATATTCTTTACATTGCTTTTGTGTTATAATGTCAGAAGCTGCATTGCTCTGAGATTTATAAAAAAAAAAAAAAGACACAAAAGACACAACAACACCAAATTGAATATAGTTAAAGATGTATTCACTCAAACAAATGCATTTGCATTAAGGGACACTATGTTACAAGAAAAAGAAACACATATTACATGTTGTTAAAGAGGAAAACTACATTACAAGTGATTTGGGTTGTGGTTAATAACGTGTATCATTGTTAGATGTCTTTCCCATTATGTGTTTCTTAGTGTTCTGCTCAGGTTTAAACAAAATTATGTAACATTTTGGCATAAAAATGCAGAAAAGAAGTCCATAACTGGAGGCCAGAATAGCAAATATCTCAACAGCTACAGTGAACCTTCCAGGAGAGCTGACATATGCTGGGATAAATGTAATCCAGACTGCACAAAATATCAGCATGCTGAAGGTGATAAATTTAGCTTCATTGAAATTATCAGGTAACTTTCGAGCCAAAAATGCGAGTACGTAACATAGAACAGCAAGGAGCCCTATGTATCCTAACACAACCCAGAACACTACAAGTGACCCTAGAGCGCACTCAAGAATAATCTTCTCTTGATAATGTTTGATATTTTTGAAAGGAAAAGGAGGGTTGATTATCAGCCAAAGTATGCAAATTAGAACCTGTATGAGAGTGAAACCCAGAACAGTGAGTTTCTGCTGTGCAGGCCCAAACCATTTCATTACATTACTACCTGGAAGTGTGGCCCTGAAGGCTATTAACACCACTATAGTTTTCCCCAGAACACAAGAGATACAGAGAACAAAGGTGATGCCGAATGCTGTGTGTCGCAGCATGCAGGACCACTCAGAGGGCCGGCCTATGAAGGTCAGAGAACACAGGAAACACAGAGTCAAGGAGAAGAGCAGCAGGAAGCTCAGCTCAGAGTTGTTGGCTCGTACCAGTGGGGTTTCTCTGTGGCCATAGAAGATTAGCGTTGTGATCATAGTTAGAAAAACTCCCAGCAGAGAAAATAAGGCTAGCAATTTTCCCAGGATTTCATCATATGCCAAAAATTCTATGTCTTTAGGGATGCAGACATCTCTCTGCTTGTTGGACCAGTACTCTGGTGAGCATTTCATACAGTCTACTGAATCTGCAACAAAAAATACAGAGAAACATAAAGTTAATTATATGTTTATCAGTGGTTTCAGACATCAACACTTGCATTGATTATGTTCTGTTTACTTTTCTTTCATGTCATCCTGTGTAATATTGCATTGCATTGTAAACAAAACATGAACTACTGCTACAATGTTTATTTACCTGTTAAATTACTGATCTCGCCTGCTGGACAGGGTATGCAATTATAACAGCAGACTGGCTTTCCTTGCTGCTGAACCTTACGAGTTCCTGGGAGACAGCTCTCACTGCAAACTGACAAAGGCACCTCCTACACACATAAGCACAATTCATAAACACAAATCATTTGCAACAATTAAAATATGTATAGGTAAATACATTTCAAAATTATAAAACGCATTACCCATTTCAAGATTTTTTGAACAAACACCTTTCAGTAAATCAGTAAACAGTTAACAAGTCCAAACCTCAGTGTCTGCTTTACCTCAGTCAGCCCATTTCCCCGAAAAACTGGGATCTTGTTCATGATTAACTGATGGCTTTCTGGGAGAGAAGCATCGTAAATCCCAACTCTTACTCCTTCCATGGTGCCTTTGTTTGTCATTTGTAAATTAACAAGTTCATATTTTGGCGGTGAGTCTCCATTACTGTCAAAATAAACTCTTTCCCCTTCCTCAGTGGTGAAATTGACTGTGTTGAGATATTGCAGGACCTAGCAAAAAAAAATAAAAAAAATAAATATATATATAATATATATATATATATATATATATATATATATATATATATATATATATATATATATATACACATTCATATACAGAAATAAATAAGAGGTTCTTGTTGTTATCCTACTGCCACACTTAACTGATGGTTCCTTACCTGCCATGATTGAATGTGTTTGATATCAGCACAGCTCCCATTTGAAAAGGGCCCTTTACCCTCCTCACATTTAATTAGGTTGTCAAGTGCATGAGTCGTAGGTACATGTCCACTGTGAGAGACATAATCTAAAAAAAAAAAAATCCAGAAATGACAATGTATGATTTTTTAACTATTTATCTATATGATACAGCTGAAAATAAGTATTTGAACACCTGAGAAAATCAATGTTAATATTTGGTACAGTAGCCTTTGTTAGCAATTACAGAGGTCAAACGTTTCCTGTAGTTTTTCACCAGGTTTGCACACACTGCAGAAGGGATTTTGGCCCACTCCTCCACACAGATCTTTTCTAGATCAGTCAGGTTTCTGGGCTGTTGCTGAGAAACAGAGTTTGAGCTCCTTCCAAAGATTCTCTATTGGGTTTAGGTCTGGAGACTGGCTAGACCACGCCAGAACCTTGATATGCTTCTTACAGAGCCACTCCTTGGTTATCCTGGCTGTGTGCTTTGGGTCATTGTCATGTTGGAAGACCCAGCCTCGACCCATCTTCAATGCTCTAACTGAGGGAAGGAGGTTGTTCCCCAAAATCTCGCAATACATGGTCCCGTCATCCTCTCCTTATACAGTGCAGTCGCCCTGTCCCATGTGCAGAAAAACACCCCCAAAGCATGATGCTATCACCCCCATGCTTCACAGTAGGGATGGTGTAATTGGGATGGTACTCATCATTCTTCTTCCTCCAAACACGATTAGTGGAATTATGACCAAAAAGTTCTATTTTGGTCTTATCTGACCACATGACTTTCTCCCATGACTCCTCTAGATCATCCAAATGGTCATTGGCAAACAAACGAGGTGAGATCTTGCATGGAGGCCCAGTCTGAGGGAGATTGACAGTCATGTTTAGCTTCTTCCATTTTCTAATGATTGCTCCAACAGTGGACCTTTTTTCACCAAGCTGCTTGGCAATTTCCCCGTAGCCCTTTCCAGTCTTGTGGAGGTGTACAATTTTGTCTCTAGTGTCTTTGGACAGCTCTTTGGTCTTGGCCATGTTAGTAGTTGGATTTTCACTGATTGTATGGGGTGGACAGGTGTCTTTATGCCGCTAACGACCTCAAACAGGTGCATCTAATTTAGGATAATAAATGGAGTGGAGGTGGACATTTTGAAGGCAAACTAACAGGTCTTTGACGGTCAGATTCTAGCTGATAGACAGGTGTTCAAATAATTATTAGCAGCTGTATCATACAAATAAATAGCTAAAAAATCATATATTGTGATTTCTGGATTTTCCTTTTTTAGATTATGTCTCTCACAGTAGACATGCACTCCGATAACAATTTCAGACCCCTCCATGATTTCTAAGTGGGAGAAATTGCAAAATAGCAGGGTGTTCAAATACTTATTTTCCTCACTGTATATAATGCAAGTACAAGTCTTCAGTAAAAATCATTAAGACTCTTTCAAGTCACAGTAACAATTGATTATGTAAAATTATCATGGCACTAAAATACCTTTGCTAATATATTGCTAATTAGGTTTCAGAGTGGGTTTGAGGCCCCCTTCCCCATTATATTCTTTTTTGTATTTTTCTCAGGTTTCAGTAACATAATGTAACATTTTGGAATAAAAATACAAAAGAGCAGTCCAAAACTGGAGGCCAGAATAGCAAATATCTCCACAGCAATATCTGTGGAGATATTTGATTGATTGATTTTAACATTGGTCGATCCAACACCAAATATTCTTTTTTACCTTGCAAAACAAGGTTTCCAAAATCATTTCAGTGGTCCATTAACTCATTCAAATGAGATAATGGTAACCGTAATGGACAATTCCGTTTTAACCTGTAGGGGGACCGAAGAGGAAAAGTGCTTTTGTTCCTACTGTAATGGTGCTGGTTGAAGAGGAACTAGCTAATGCTAGGTATTTAACTTTAGCTAATCCTTGGTGGGTAATATAAGATTACAACATTGTTCAACACGCTCAGTTATTTTTAGTATAATTGTTTTGACCACAGTTCATATCTATGGGCTCACCCACAAATTCAGCAGTAACATTAACAATAGTTACGTAGGTAACTCCAGATTCTATGTGTAGGCGTATCCCTTCGCGCATGCGCAGTCGTGAAGATTTTCTTTCCCGCCCTTGCGTCGAGCACGGGCCTCAACTACGTCTGCATTTACTGTATATGTACACAGCGGACCCATTGTTAGTCTCCAAAAACATCAGCTTTTTCTTCAACTAATGTTCTAGGAGCAGGTGGCCCGGACCTTAGAGGGCTACACCTATACTCATAGAATCTGGAGTTACCTACTTAACTATCGTTCTATTTCGTATAGGCTTCGCCCTCTAAGGGCTACGCTATTGGGTTAGGGCGAAGCTGATGTAGTCAATGCCTTCTGCGGCACAGGGCTCACAAGCCAAACATAGACCACATTGACAGTGACATCATTATCTCCGTGCATGTAACATGACATTATGACATTAAGAACTGCATCTCACCAAAATACTCCAAAAACCGGAGAGGTGAGACAGCGGAGTAAGGTTGCTGCGGCACCACTTACGTGGCATCCGCTTCTTGTCCTCATAACGCACATCCAACGCAGCATTACACGTTGTTGATTGTGGACAGAACATATACACATGTTCGGACATATCTCGCACATAGAAGCGGATGAAAGCCCAGGAGGCTGCCGCGCAGATGTCGGCTGCCATGCCTTTAAATAGAGCCACAGGCGCCGACAGTGCCCTCGTAGCATGCCCTCAGATGTTGCGTAATAGCCACGCACAGCCAGTGAGACAGACGCTGTTTTGAGAGGGCTGACACTCAGGAGTGTTCTCTACCACGTTCTCTCGCCACCTCCGCATCGTTGACATGAGGCACGGGGGAAAAAACCCTTGAAGGAAAAATACACCCTTGACCAAAAATAACTAGTTAGAATCTTCAGTGTGAAGGAGTGATTGGCTGTCATGTGGCTGCGCTCCCGTCCCCTCTAATGGATAGGCAGGACGGAGAAACCGACAGTGCACATAAATCACTCACTCTTTTGGCTGACGTTAGGGCAAAGAGGAGCGGCGTTTTAGCGACAGCATTCTGAGAGAAGCCTGCACCAGAGGCTCAAAGGGGTGCTTCCCCAGAGCCCGGAGCACCAGAGCTAGGTCCCCTAGGGGGGTGAGGGGGCGAACAGCCGTTTTTTTATGCCTACCCCCCTTCAGAAACGTTTCACCAGGGGATAGGCAAGAACCCTAGCCCTCCTGGTACAAGAGTATATGGCTGCAGCCTGGAGCGTCCCATGTCATTCGTCCCGTCTCATGCGGTCTCGTCTCATGCGGAGGTGTGTCCAACGGTAAATTCAGAGGGTCAAAAATACGAAATCGAGAATAATTTTCCAGACGGAGTGACGGGTAAATTGTTGACCACATTTGTTGCAATCAATTGAAAAACGTTAAAAACTGTTAAAGTAACAATTTTGCCATACATATAGTTTGCTGATTTCTGAATGTTATGGTTGTGTTGACAAGCTAAATGCAGACTATTGTCTGGAATAAAATAAGCCTGCGTCAACTATCATGCTAATTAATAAAATACTTTTAATATATATATATATATATATATATATATATATATATATATATATATATATATATATATATATATATATAGCCTATTTGACTAAACAGTAATGGCAATCATACAAATGAATAAAATACTTTAAAAAAATATGTCTACAAGATAAATGCAGACTATCTTACTGATGAAAAAAAAACACTTAAAATATATATTCGTCTATAAAATAAATGCAGATTATAGGCAAACTTAAAAAATCCTTCTGCCAGCCCAGAGTTTCTACTTTTCAAAATAAAAGATCGCATCTGGATTAAAATACAATCTCTCTCACTTTTCAAAGTAAAAGCTTGCGTCAACTATTATGCTAATGAATAAAATAGTTGGTGTTTTTTTAAATATTTAAAAATATATGTCCGTCTCTAAAATAAATGCAGATTATAGGCAAAAAAAAAAAAACATCCTTCTATAGCTGCAACTTTGATCCAAGTTGCAGCTATAGAAGGAATTTCTCTCCCGACAGAGCAAGCATTTGGTTTTGTTTTAAATTTTTTCCCCCTTTCATACAATACAACACAAAATACAATATAACCGCTGCCGCGGAAGTGGAAGAAATATACAATCGCAATCTGGCCCAATGCCGTGGCAGCAGAGATACGCAGTCGAATGCAGGACGGGTCCCAGAGACCCAACAGCCGATGCCGCGGTAGTAGAAAAAAACTACAACCGCGTTCTGCCCTGGGTCCCAGAGACCCGACAGCATCTGCCCCGGTCCCAGAGACCCGACAGCATTCTGCCCCGGGTCTCAGAGACCCGACAGCCGATACCGCGGTAGTAGAAAAAATACAACCGCATTCTGCCCCCCGGTCTCAGAGACCCGACAGCATTCTGCCCCCGGGTCTCAGAGAACCGACAGCATTCTGCCCGGGTCCCAGAGACCCGACAGCATTCTGCCCCGGGTCTCAGATACCCGATAGCCGAGGCAGAGCTATACAGTCCAATGCTCTCGCCATGCTGATAAGCAGTTGTATTTGCAGCAATGTCCCAGTGAAGTGTGAAAACAATATATAATATAAAATTAAAAAAGAGTCTTGGAAAGAGTGTAACATGTTTATTTTTGTATTCTTGTTTTTGTTGTGTGCAGAATCAGATCCTGGTTTTCCCTCCTCAGGAGATCCTGCCGTTAGTTGGCAGAAATGCGTCGCTAATGCAGGTTTCATCAGATGTAGACGTTAATATGGAGCAACACAGCCATAACATTCAGAAATCAGCAGACTATATGTATGTCAAAATTGTTACTTTAACGTTTTTCAATTGATTGCAACAAATGTGGTCACAAACTTACCCGTCTGGAAAATGAATCACGATTTCGCGTTTTTGACCCTCTGAATTTGCCGTTGGACACACCTCCGCATGAGACGGGACCGCATGAGACGGGACGGATGACATGGGAAGCTCCAGGCTGCAGCCATACCCGTCTCTCCTGGTAGGATGAGAGGGCTGCTGCGTATGCTTTGGCAGTAGATGGAGCCAAATCGCTATCCACCAGAGTTGGGATCCGCGTCCCTCCCTGTGCGCCAGCGCTGGAAGGCAGACCAGCGCCCTGCGTAACATGCTGTGGTAGAAGGGGCTCTGGAGCCCTGGATGGTGCACACCACGGCAGGGGGGATGCCTTACCTTTGTAAGCGTTCCCGCTCAGCAACCAGCCCCAAAGTCTCTGGGTTATCACTGGGGGATGCCAGATCGCGCTGTTCAGCTGCGACAGTGCGTCTCCCTGCCACAGAATTTGTGTGCTCGTAAGTAAGTAAGTAAGTAAAATTTATTTGTATAGCACTTTTCTCAGATAAAGATCACAAAGTGCTTCACAACAAAAGAAAGCATTAACAACTCTAATACATACAATACATCACAAAAAGAAACAAAAGAATAACACGAACACATAAAACCAGCCTAACCACCCTATAATCTAGTTAAAAGCCTCTTTAAAAAGCAGAGTTTTCAATTGAGTTTTAAAATTTTCCACACAATCTAAGCAGCGCATGGAAGGAGGCAAAGCGTTCCACAACCTTGGAGCAACAACTTGAAATGAACGGTCCCCCCTAGTTTTAAAATGTGTAAGGGGGACAACTAAAAGTCTCTGGCCTGTTGATCTCAGACTACGTGAGGATGTACGCAGCTGTATCAGGTCAGAAATGTATGGGGGCTCCGGTGCCACCAGAGCCATTGACAGATGGATGGAGCGCATCTAGGAGGGGTGGTGGGAGAAGGCTTCTACGCTAAGGGGAGGATTGTCCCACATGCTCAAGGAAAAACACAGAGTGAACTGTGTGTTTTCTCGTGGAGCGAACAGATCCACCTCCGCTTCCCCGAACCTGCTCCATAACATTTGAACAATAGTGGTATTCGATCTCCACTCGTTGTGGGCGGCCCCCCCCCTCGACATCAGGTCGGTCGGCCGTTTCAAAAAACCTCGGGGTATAGGCCTACACTGCTTTAAGAGACAGCAGGTGACTGTGCGCCCACAGCGGGAGGCGTCTGGCAATTTCCAACAGTTGGGCTGAGCGTATGTCGCTCTGGCGGTTTATGAACGCTGCCGCCGTGATGTTCCCTGTCCGCACAACGACATGTCTCCCTGTCACCACTGTGGTTAAGTGTTTCAACACTTTCAACACCGTGGAAAGCTCCAAGTAGTTTATGTGGGGGGAGGAGAGGGGGAGGAGGCCAGTCCCCTCCCACCACCTTTGAGTCACACATCCCTCCCCAGCCAGTGAGGGACACGTCTGTGTACACCGTCACATATGATGTCACTCTGCCCTGGGGAAAACCGGAAGACAGGTTCCCGGGATTCCCTCAGTATGCCAGGTCTGACCGGAGGGAATGAGGGATGGATAGCCTACAAACTACCTTTGGACTTTCCTCATGTGGAGGAGACCCAGGGGAACCACCGTGTGTCCCGCAGACATTATGCCCAAGAGCCGCATCACTGACAGCGATGACACTGTCGTGTGTGGCCTGAAGCGGGACAACAGAGAGGTCAGGGCGTCCTGTCTTGGTGCTGACAACATGGCCCTCATGGTGATCGAGTTTATGTCCACGCCCGGATAACCTATCGATTATCGGGGGGACCAGAGCGGTCTTTCGCCAAATTATGGCAAAACCCAGCGTTTGCAGCTGCAGGACCTCTATAGTCTGCAGCGCCGCTTGCTCCCGAGAGGGGGCTAGAATGAGCAGATTGTCCAAATAAAAAGGACTCTGACGCCCCTCTTCTGTAGCGGCTGGAGCGCCGTTTCCATGCACTTGGAAGATGTGCGAGGGGGTAGTGAGTACCCGAACGGCAGCCGGTTGAACTGGAAACGGGCCCCTTGAAAGGAGAACCGCAGGGGTTTCCTGTCCCTGGGAATGATTTGGACGTGAAAGTAAGCTTCTTTCAGATCCACTGACGTAAACCATTCGTGGTGGCGCACACATTCCAACACGTGCCTGATGGGAAACATGTGGAAAAAGGGCACACCATAATGTATCGATTGAACTGTGACAGGTCAAGGATGGGACGCAGTCCTCCTGACCCCCTTCGGGTGAGAAAGTAGCGAGAGTAAAAAAACCTTGTTCTCCTCCCCTGGAAGGACGCGGGAAATGGCTCCGCTTGTCAGCAGCCCTTCTAGCTCTGACGTCATCGCTTCTGACTGTGCTAGAGATGATACCGTCGCCTCCAACACACCCGCGAAAAATGAGGCGGGGGGAGGCGAACTGGAGTGTAACCCCGTGTTATCGGCTTTGACATCCATGAGTCGATGTTTGTCAAGCCAATCGATGCTGCGCTGCACCCTGATAGCACATGTCTGAGTGTTGTTCACCGGCATGGCTAGCGGGGGCGCAGAGCCCACCCCAGTCGCTGGGCGACACGATCCGTGTGGGGGGGACTCGGGTTAACAGCCCGGTGGGGGGGGTTGATTGAGCAGCCCGTGGGTAGGGCGCACTTTTAGAATGGATACCCGGCAGTGGCGGTCACCGCCGTGTGGGGCGGTACCCACTCGGAATCGTCCCGGGGGGTTCGACAGATTTTTAGAAAATGGGATGCTCGGGTTCGGGGGGGTGGTTCACATCAGCGTGTAAGGCATTGAACATTTTGAATTTAAAACAGTGTAAAATAAATGTCGAATATTGTCATTCCCGCTGCCTGGCATTCGAGAACGTAAGGCGCTGTATGTGAATGATGGAAGGCAAAAGCGGCTGTTTTAAAACTGGGGGAGCGACTCATCATATCAGCGCGTTGTTCAGACAGATGTGTCGAATAAAACAAAAAGCCATTTTAACTGTGTCGGGCTGGTCGGGCTGGGTGGCTTAATGCCTGGGGCTTGGACCTGCTCTGTGGGGGCCGCAGGCATGGCTTCTCCGACAAAATCCGCCCGATCCGCGGCTGTTAAGCCGGCATGGGAGGAGGCCGTGGCCCCTGTGTGCTTGTGTGGGGAACAACTGTCATAATGTTGTTCAGAACAAACAAGGGCTGTATGGTTGAGGGGAAAAACGACTGTTAAGATGGGGGAGTGGCCCTCAGGACAGGAGATCCCCGCGTCCCGTCATTGCCACCATCGTTGCTGCTTGCTGGGTGGCTCGGGAGGCGGATTGGACTAGGTGGGGGCTGCTCTCATGGTTCTCCAACCTCGTGCAGCCTGCCGGCCACCGTGATGCCGGCTGTCGCTGGATGGGGGGGACCGGGCCC
This sequence comes from Etheostoma perlongum, assembly GCA_026937815.1. Lineage (NCBI taxonomy): Eukaryota > Metazoa > Chordata > Actinopteri > Perciformes > Percidae > Etheostoma > Etheostoma perlongum. The sequence goes on along the minus strand of JAEKDQ010000819.1, from coordinate 10,113 downwards.
AAAAAGCCCGTCTGGATATATGGGGCCATACAGATGCCTACCTAGTGTCTAACTGCCGCGTGCAGCTGAGGCATGTGGATCCAGGTGTTTCGCTGGGCCACAGTCTGCCTAGCCATGACCCTGGACAGTGCCACCGTGATTAGGGTGAGGATGGCGGTGGGCTATGTTGTTTGTGCCGCCAGCCCCTGGGAAAAACCCCGCATCCGCCTTGAGCCCGAGTAAACGGGGCGTAGCCAGGGAGCCTTCAGTGCCCAGGCTGGGAAAAGCCTCCTCCACAAAAATGGCCGAAGCTCTGTGAAGCACAGCCAGAGTGGTGCCCGTGAAGAGGGCGGCTGGCAGCTCCGCCGGGAGTGCTTGGCCTCTCCGCTCTGCCGCCTTCCTGATGATCTCTGGCAGATCAGCGAAGAGAGCTTTGGCGGTGGAGGCTGGGGTTATCTGAAGCAAAGGGGAAGGCCGCTCGGCGGTGCCCCTGGCCGTTCGGGAGACGGAGAGAGCTCCAGTGGGAGGGCGTCAATCGCCATCTCCAGGCCCAATCCCCCCAGGAGAGGGGGGGATTCCTCCTAAGGGGGAGGAGGAAAAAAATGGTAACGGCGGCGCTGTCCGAGAGAACCGAGCCAGCGGACTCATGCTGGTCGAAAGACGCCATCCGCCAGCGGCTCCAGGGTGTCGCCGGGTTTCCGTCTGTCTGCCCCGCTGCCGTTCCCGTCCCCGCTAGCTTGGCAAGACCAGAAAAGCTTCCGCCTGTCAGTTTAGCTCTTTAGATGACAGGCGGGCGCAAAACTGGCAGGAGGCGTGGCGGGTGAGAGCTTGGCTGGCGAGAATGGTGCCGAGGCAGGTCCCGCAGCAGGGGTGAAGGTCCTGCGGCAGGATGTAGCCGGTCCGGCAGACGCGAGCACTGCTGGTAATTCTTGAGCTTGTCTTCATACTGCGTAATTGAAGAAAAAGTGGGAGACGAACAACGGGTCCGCTGTGTACATATACAGTAAATGCGGACATAGAAAATCTTCACGACTGCGCATGCGCGAAGGGATAAACCCAATAGCGTAGCGGCCAATGCGTGAGAGTTGGCAGCCCTGTATTCAGGTAAATCATTAATATATAGAGAAAATGAAATGGGCCCCAGTATGGAGCCTTGGAGGACTCCTACTGAACAACCCATATAGGTAGAACTAACCGCACCCACCACAGTGTATTGTTCTCTGTAGATAATATAATGAATACAAATACAAAAGAGAATAGCAAATGCCTCCACAGTTTTTGAAATCCTAGTTGAAACTTAAACTTCCCAGGAGAGCTGACACACGATGGGATGAAAGTGATCCATACTATGTGGAATATCAGCATGCTGAAGGTGATAAATTTGGCATCATTGAAATGATCAGGCTGTTTCTAGGCCAGAAAAGCAAGAATGAAACATAACATGGCCAGAAGTCTTTTGTATCCAAGTACAGCCCAAAAAACAAAAAATTTCTTAGACACCAACACGTTTTAACAGGCTGGCTTATCCCAACTCCTGTGCACTCCTATTTCTTCACTTCCAGCCAGATTGTTAGCAGGAATTGTCAAAATGTGATGAATCTGGTATTTGTTATAACAGCCCAGATTTGGTAAGGGTAGGTAGGATTTCTGTTTAAGCCTTTTTTCCCTGTTTTTTGATAAGGAGTTAGGTCAGTGATTTTCCTTAGTTTTCTTTTATTTAGAATAGGTAAGTTCAGGTTGTTGAAATCCTTTTGTTTATTGTTTTGCTGTTATTCCAAGGTGAAGCTGATGATTGATTGCACCCTTTGGGCTGGAAGTGAGTAACACCCCAAGCAAAGGAGTTCAAGTTTCTCAGGGTTTGGTTCATGTGTTAGGGAAAAAGGAGCATGAGAGGAACAGGTGACTTGTTGCTGCCTCAGCAATGCTCAGGGTGTTCTATCTGAGAACTGTGGTGGAGAGGGAGCTGAGCAAGAGTACAAAGCTTTTTAGTGGTCAATGTATGTATCACAATCCTTACCAGTGGTAATGTAATGGAATACAAAGATACAAGCGGCAAAAATGAGTTCCCTCTATAGGGTCACCCTTGGACATAGGGTAAGGAGCTCAGATATGTAGCATGACCTCAGAGTAGGGCCACTGCTCCTTTGCGTAGAAAGCAGCCAGTGGTTCAATCTGATTAGTTTACCTCTGGCTCCTGCCAGTAATTTCCAACTAGAAAGAGACCCGGCGGTAGACCCAAAGCAGGGATTATAAATGTCATCTGGTCAAGTAATGCATCACAACCCAATTTTAAGAGCTGCAAAGCAGTTATAGCAGCCTTTGATAGCAAAAGCTTGAGCTTTGGCAAACTGTTAGTGCATGCCCTAAGGAAGATTTTTTTTTTTTTTTGGCTATAGGGCCATTGCATATGCAGACATTTTCCAATATGTCCATTACCGGTTTTTATTTCATCAGTAGGACAGTTTCTAGACCACACAAGATCTTGATTCCTGTGGCTTATCCTGCATTTTGAAAGATGACCAATACAGTAATTATATTTACAACATGCTAGTAATTAACTAACTAGATATATCTGGTAATCAGGGTACTGAAAAAGAGTAAAACCATCAACACATGTGAGACTACAATGCAGTAATAACATCATTTTTTTGGTTTTGTAAGACAATAAAGATGAGGTCACTCAGTTACATTGGATGGTAAAAAGCTGTGTTAGTTCTGATCCACCACAGTGACAAAGGTCATGTATTGATTGATACAATTATATATTATGTTGTACTAAATAAATGCGGTCATATTACTATATTTCACAAATAATACAATGGATAAATATTACAGAAGTACAATAAAAGTAAAATAAGGATAGAGGTCTACATGAAGGTCTACTTGACACATTGTAATTGAACATTATGATGATATCTGCTGTTTTAATATTTTAAGTTTTCAAAATGACTTTGGTGCCTCCTTCCCCATCATATTCTTTTTGGTATTCTTCTCAGGTTTTAGTAAGATAATATAACATTTTGGAATGAAAATACAAAAGAGCAGTCCAAAACTGGAGGCCAGAATAGCAAATATCTCCACAGCAACGCTGAACTTCCCAGGAGAGCTGACATATGCTGGGATAAAAGTGATCCATACAGCGCAGAATATCAGCATGCTAAAGGTGATAAATTTGGCTTCATTGAAATTATCAGGCAGTTTCCGGGCCAGAAAAGCAAGAATGAAACATAATATGGCCAGAAGTCCTATGTACCCAAGTACAGCCCAAAAGCCTACAGCTGAGCCCAGAGCACACTCTAAGATGATTGTATGCTTAAATTCATCAAAATTCTTAAATGGAAAAGGAGGAGAAATTGTTAACCACAGGATACATATGATAACTTGTATGAGAGTGAAACCCACAACAGTGAGTTTCTGCTGTGCGGGCCCAAACCATTTCATAACATTACTACCTGGAAGTGTGGCCCTGAAGGCCATTAACACCACTATAGTTTTCCCCAGAACACAAGAGATACAGAGAACAAAGGTGATGCCGAATGCTGTGTGTCGCAGCATGCAGGACCACTCAGAGGGCCGGCCTATGAAGGTCAGAGAACACAGGAAACACAGAGTCAAGGAGAAGAGCAGCAGGAAGCTCAGCTCAGAGTTGTTGGCCCTGACAATAGGAGTTTTCCTGTATCTGAAGAAAATGAATGCCACAATAGCAGTGATGCATGTTCCAAATAAGGATGCTGCAGTGAGCAGCGCTCCCATAATCTCTTCATATGATAGAAACTCTGCCTCCTTCTTCACACAAGCATCTCTTCTCTCATTTGACCAGAACTCAGGGTGGCATCGCACACAGGTGATGGAATCTAGATAGATATTTATTGATCCCAAGAAAAATGGGAAATTACAGTGTTACAGCAGCACACGTAAATCAGTCGCACAACACAGAATATAAATATAAATGAGATACTAGGAAAAATATACATACATACAATATACATGAAATAATAATAATAATAATAGGAATAAAATAAAAGAACAAATATTTGAATATATACAGGATGGCAAAACCAAAATGTGCAAATGCTTAAATAATAATATGCTAAAATGTATGATAAATGTAAATAAACCAATTGTGCAGGTTGCACTTAGTGCCGTAGTGTGCACAAACAGGAATTACTCTTACAAATCAATACTTTTCCTTTAATTTCTTAATAACTATGTATATATATATATATATATATATATATATATATATATATATATATATATATATATATATATGTCAATTTTAATGGCTGGGCGTTACAAACACAATTTCATCCACTCTCAGTGCAATTATTTTGGTTTCAGAGAGAGAGATGTCCAAACCTCCGAACTGAATCCAAAATCTGCATGCTCACATACCACTGAGTAAATACTAGGCATTGTTTTTTATTTAAGTCAGCTGACCCTTTAATTACATTTTTGTGACATTTTACCAATATTACTACACCTGTAATGTTGCTTATTTCTCCCTCTGCACATCTTAAACAGTCATAGCAGCAAACAGGCTTTCCTTTCTGGAGAACCTTGCGAAGTTCCTGGAGGACATTTCTCACTACAAACTGACAAAGGCACCTTCATGAAAACAAAAAAAAAAAATAAGTATGACCATCCACTTTCACAAACAATTGCAACGACTTACACTATCATAGCAAATACATGCACTGTAATCACCTTAAAGTGATACCATTCAACTTACCTGTTGTGAGTTCTTTGCCCAAATTAAAGACTTATTTAGCAGATTTAGTTGTTTGTCTGAAGGTAGAGATGCATCATAAAGACCAACTGTGACAAAGTCCACAATGCCATGTTCTGTTGGCTGCCAGTTTATAATTTCATACTTTGCTGCTGGGTCTCCATTCTCATTAAAGTAAACGTCATCTCCTTCCTTTGTTGTAAACTTAATGTTTTTATGTGCTGTAAAATCTAAGAAGATACGGATCCATATATGTCATTATATGACAAAGATGTAGGCCTTTTGGCTCAACAGCATGATAGACTGATTGCTATTTTTATTAAGTTTAACCAATGTTCCTTGTTAATGTGACTGACTTAAAAAGAAATTATAAAATGTTGTTTGTCAACTCACCTTCAATGGATCTAGCTGCACCTTGTTGTTACAGTTTTTTACAGCTGAGAATATTATGAAGTGCATGGGCCACAGCATACACTCCTTTATAGACATTGGAAAAGATAGGCATGAGCGACATATCAGTAAAGCTGTTTTGCACTCCAGTCAGATCTTCATGGCCAGTACATTCTCTCTGATTCCCTGGAGAGTTTGACTGTTTCAACTTACAGTTAAATAATGTCTCCCAAAACTCTGTAAACATTTCATTACTAGATGAATTAAGCAACTTCACGTCCAACATGAACTCTCATTCCACTGACATGTGCTTTGGGGGATGGACAGGCCTATGGCACCATCCAGAATGTGATGCCTATCCATGGCTGCAGTTTGGGAATCAAATATCCAGCCTTCACTGCCTACCCACTGGTAGCCAGTCAGGTTGTGGTAAGACAACTTTTTAATTAACAGATCAATATCCATGAGGGAGAGGAAAGTGACAATGACCATTGAAGTAGAAGCCTTGATAATTTCAATTATCATTTGTATTTTCTCTGGTGGATCTGTTCTAAAGAAAGCTACAGAGTACTCTAGACAGATGCCCAGATGCTGGGCGGTTTCTGTGAAAGTGGCCATGCCATTGTTGCCATAATCATCATTTGTTCTAATAGCTCCAACCCAAGTCCAACCAAAGTACTTGACCAACTGAGCCAGAGCTCTACTCTGGTAATAGTCACTGGGTATTGTCCTGAGGAAGGATGGGTACTTGGTTTTATCACTCAGACAAGCACAAGTAGCAAAGTGGCTGATCTAAAAGAAAAAAAAATACTAAGATAAAGATGCAAAATATTAAATTATTTTAAAACCTTATTTAGCTGTAACCAGCTGAAACAATTGATTCCATTTCCTTTCTTACCCACCATTGGGATATTAAAAGGTCCGATTACAGTAGCTACAGCCATGCAAGGAGAGGAAGAGCTTTCTCCCATAATGGCCTGCACTTGTGCAGGTCTGGTACATGGTGCCTCAGTCAGTGCAGATAACACCTCATTACCATTAGCCAAGGCCAGTGCAACCCTCACACTTCTGGCAATGGAGCCACAGACATCATAGATCTTATAGCCCAGAGAGATACCAGGCAGTAGGTCTGTGCTGTTATTAATCTCCTTTATGGCAAAAGAGCATAGCCTGGGCATACTGGAAACCTCTGAAATTTAAACTTAATGAAGAGAGTTAAAAATAGTTGAGATCGCAAACAATTTGTGAAAGCAATAGAAACACTAGCATAGTAAATTAAAACATATGATAATGATACATGCAACATAATTAAGACTGAATTTGATAACTTGTTTTTGTATGAGTAATAGCTTCCTTATAGATATTTTAAATCTAAATACATTAATAAATAATAATTTACTTGGTACATTCCAGTGGCTGTGGTTTGTGCCTGTAGGAGTCTTGTCTGTTTATCCAGCGGCTGTGGAAAGAGAAGATCCCCCCCCAACATAATGTCGCCATCCTTCAACAGCTGGGGGTTCTCAGGATTCCCTCTCCGCCTGCACACCAGCTCCTCAGCCTGAGAGACAAACACCACTAACAACAGTTGTAAGAGTGCCCATCCCTGCTCTGGCCACCTGGGTCTAGACACCATACTGTCTGAGAGAGCTAAACCACTAGGTTGCATCCCATGTACAATAATGTAAATCAAAAGGATCAACTGCTCTTTATGCATTTTGGAGTAGCATAAAAAATAGAACAGTGATGTTTTATGTCTGTGGACTCACAAGGCGGGGTGAGAGGAAGGAGTTTACTAAACATTAACACAGTTTTGTGCATTAGACTATTCTGGATATATTAATTGTGTACATTATGAGAATATTTGCGTTGTAAAAATATATTTTCCTTTTTTATATGATTAATTTAGCCTTATGGAGGCACATTTTATACTTTAAGTTATAATTGCAATGAAAAATAATTCAGGGTGAAGGTGATGTCAAGTTTAGAGGATTCCACTCTTTAGGCTCACTGAATGCCCTGAAAGAGTACAGTAGTGTTAAAAAGGCATTAACTATTATTTTTAGTCCAGTCTAGTTTAGCTTCTGGGGCCTCTGCAAGGGGAAGGAGAGTGTCTGATTATGGGACCTCCAAACTGCATCTCTGCGTTTTGCTGACAATGTATCTTAGACACACTGCAGTGTATTGCAAAGGAAGCAACTCACAATTTCAAAATAAAATGCATAATACAAACTGTATTTCTAGTTTTTGTCTAATTTGATCCAATGTGTGCCTTATTAGAAGTTAATGTAACTGTACTGTACTGTAAAATGAAGAGAAGCCACCATCATTGACCAGTGTTATAATTGTATTTGAATTTATTACACTGTCATTTGGGGGACATATTGCATTGGCGTGCAGCAAATTGGAAGTTTTACAAAAAACAAGAGAAATACATGCATTTTCATTGAGTTGTCACAGAATTAGTAACATCATTTAATGAGTGTCACTGGGATTGGCATTATCCGTAGATGAAATTGTCATGGTTCACACAGCAATAACGTAAATAAAGAGCAAGTTAGCTAGGCTAGCAAGAAGGCTACCTTGCAATGGTAGTTTCAAGCATTTCTAACATTACTGAAAGTCTTTACCAGCATGCTGAGGCACAATAAATGCATTTAACATTGACTAAACACGGCAAGGTCACAAAATAGATATAATCTAGTTATTGTGTTACATCAAGGTTTAGTTGGTTCTTACTGCAAGTGTTTGAATGACTTCTCCTGTTAAAACAATGACATAAAATTTGGTATTCAATAGGGTCAAAGTATAGTTTGTCTCATATTAATATTGCACCAAGGTTCTCCCTAAACCAGGTTGTAACAATGTGTTAGCTTATTTAAACATAAAGCAGTGCAGAATTAGCATTAATTTGGAGTTGTGTTTGTGTCCACCTGATACTGTATATGCTCTGCTTTTCAGTCTCCACCAACTCTTTAGCACCTAAATGGTCTACTTGGTTCACCAGCTAGTTGGTCATTTTGTCTGTCTGCCGTTTGGTGCTGGGCAGATGAAGGAGGCCATCAAGAAGGAGACCTTTTGAGCTTGGTTGGCTAGGGGTCCTGAAGCATAGACAGGTACTGAGGGACAGAAAGACAGTAATGGTAGTCACCAAAACAATTACAAAAAAAAAAAAAACACCAGTGTGTGGAGGCGTTTGGGGAGGCATAGAGAGACTTTTGGTTGGTCTCAAGAACATTGAGTTATTGGTTTCATTAGACCAAAACACACACTAGAACAGTTTGCACCAGAGTGTGAAGCCAACAGGATCTGTCATGCCGTGGTTTTCTTCCACAGAATGATTGACTGCTTCCTTTGGGCTGGAAGTGACTAACGCCCCAAGCAAAGGAGTTCAAGTTTCTCAGGGTTTTGTTCATGAGTTAGGGAAAAAGGAGCATGAGAAGAACAGGTGAATTGTTGCTGCATCAGCATGCTTAGGGTGTTGCACCTGACAGCTGTGGTGGAGAGGGAGCTGAGCAAGAAGGCAAAGCTTTTTATTGGTCAATGTATGGCACAACCCTCACGTATGGTCATGTAACGGGATGCAAAGATACAAGTGGAAAAATGAGTTCCCCTATAGGGTCACCTTGTACATAGGGTAAGGAGCTCAGATATGTAGCATGATCTCAGAGTAAGGCCACTGCTGCTTTCGTAGAAAGCGGCCAGTGGTTCAGGCATCTGAATAGTGTGCCTCTGGCTCCTGCCAGGAATTTCCCACTAGCAAGAGACCATGCGGTAGACCCAGAGCATGGATTATAAATGTCATCTGGTCAAGGAAAGCTTAACAATCCAATTTTAGGAGCTGCAAAGCATTGCTGATACTCATGCAGACTATCAGCAATGCCTTTGATAGCAAAAACATGAGTTTTTGGCACACTGTTAGTGCATGCCCTAAGTGAAATTTTTTGGCTATAGGGCCATTGCATAAGCAGACATTTTCCAATATGTCCATTACGGTTGTTATTTCATCAGTAGGTCCGTTTCTAGACCACACAAGATCTTGATTCCTGTGGCTTATCCTGCATTTGAAAGATGACCAATACAGTAGTTCCTATTTTGGCAACACCATAGATCCTAACTAGATATACAGTATCTGGTATTCAGGGTAATAAATTAGAATAAAACCATCAACATATTTTATGTTGGCAGTTATAGATGTTTTTTGATATATGACATGTGAGACTATAATGCAGGAATAACATGCTTGGTTTTGTAAGACAAATATGAGGTCACTCAGTTTCATTTGGATGGTAAAAAGCTGTGTGTAAGTGCTGATCCACCAGTGACAAAGGTCATGTATTGATTGGATACAATTATATTTTTTATGTTGTACTAAATAAATGCTGTCATATTAATAGGATATTTCACAAATTATACAGTTATACAGTGGAGAAATAAGCTTACAGAAGTACAATACAAGTAAAAATAAGGATAGATGTGTACATGAAGGTCTACTTGACACATTGTAATTGAACATTATGATGACATCTCCTCTTATATTATTTTAAGTTTTCAAATGACTTTGGTGTCTCTTCCCTATCATATTTCTTGGTATTTTCTCAGGTTTCAGTGTAAGATGACATAACATTTTGGAATAAAATACAAAAAGAGAACCAAAACTGAGGCCAATAGAATAGCAAATATCTCCACAGCAACGCTGAACTTCCAGGAGAGCTGACATACGCTGGGGATAAAAGTGATCCATACTGCACAGAATATCAGCATGTTGAAGGTGATGAATTTGGCTTCATTGAAATTATCAGGCAGTTTCGTGGCCAGAAAAAGGCAGAATGAAACATAACATGGCCAGAAGTCCTATGTACCCAAGTACAGCCTAAAAAGCCTACAGCTGAGCCCAGAAAGCACACTCTAAGATGATTTTGTGCTTAAATTCATCAAAAAATTCTTGTAAATGGAAAAGGAGGAGAAATTGTTAACCAGAGGATACATATGATAACTTGTATAAGAGTGAAACCCAC
>JAEKDQ010000818.1:0-167828 GCA_026937815.1 Etheostoma perlongum | reverse complement strand
GGCATTTTCAGTTGTTTTCAAGTTTCCGTTGCTTTTAATTGCAGTTAAAGCAGGACAAAAGAAAACCCCAAGTTCACAGCTATTTCAATGTACACGGTGACATGTTATCGTCACTTTATTTGGGACCATAATTTACAAAATACTGTGCATGCTGTATAGAAGTTGACTTGAACATCATAGTAGGACCATAAATCCATTATTAAGATATTGATAGTTATTGAAGTATGAAATCAAGTAATGTCAGTTCTCCCTAGACTTCTCTAGAAACAGACTTATTCTTGGACCCAGTGGAGTCGCCCCCTGCTGGGAATGAGATAAAATGGAAGTTTAAGGCAAAGTACATAACATTATGTCATTTGACTGGCAGCTTTTATCGAAAGTGACTTTCCCTAATTACAAATTATATGGAAGTGGCACCTCTGGGTAACTATGGGTTAAGTGTCTTGCTTAAAGAACACTGATTGATGTTGCATGAACACTTCCACACCAAAGGCATGTCCCATCCATCCATCTTCATCCCGCTTATCCGAATTCAGGTCGGGGCAGCAGCTCAATGAGGGACCCAAACTTCCCTTTCGAGCCACATCAACCAGCTCCGACTAGGGGATCCCGGGCGTTCCCAGGCCAGGTTAGGAGTAATCTCTCCACCCACAGTCCTGGGTCTGCCCAGCTGTTTAGCAGTGTGTTTTCAATAAGTGCGTTACTACCAGTCACTTTACTCCTGAGAGTCAGATTACTGCCCCCCTCCTCCCCTCCCTCCCCGTCTTTCTGCTGTCTAATCATCTGGCCTCATTAGGCCCCATCTTCGCCATTAGGGGGCCGGTGGCTTGGCACAAAATGGCCACCCTCAGGCCCTCCGCTGTCTGGCGAAGAGCTGCAATACTGTGAAACTGCTCTGTGATGTCTCCACCCGGCAGATCTATCCATCACCCTAACCGTTTATCACACCCACGTCTGCTGGTAGGCCTATCCATCCAGGCAGAAAGTGTCAGAGCCTGCTGGAGAACTCAGCAGCTCCTGTGAGTAAATAAAAGAAGAAACACAGCAGGATCACAGAGGAGGGAGGGAGGGAGAGATGGTGGGAGGAGGGAGAACAAGAGGAAAGGGAGAGAGAAGGGAATAATACAACCAGGTATGGGAAAAAATAACTAATGGGGAGACAGAGGGGAGAAAGTGGAGGGAAGGAGAGAGAGAGTGAGGGCGAGAAATTAGGGGATGGGTTGGAAGTGGGTTAATGAAGAAGAAGGCAGAGATGGGTATAAATGTGAGAGAGAAAGGGGTGGGAGAAAGGAGAGGAGAAGGAGGGGGAGAGAAAAATAGGGAGCAACCAAATGAAAAAGAAGTTGAGGGTGAGAGAGAAAGCGATAAAGGGGTGTTCTCATGGTCATTTGTTCAAACACCTAAAATGACCCATGTTTTCTTTTTCTTTTGTCTTTGTGCCTCAGTTACAGTCAAGCAGTAACCTACACATCCCCTAGTTAGACATACCTTGTGTAGCCTGCACTAGCTAAACTTGTTACTAGCCAACAGGCCTAAAACATCTCATATATGATTATTGTGACAGAGGCTGGGACTCCAGGTTAATAAGATATGAATGTAGTGTCTCTAGATCCAGTGTCTCTTTTTTTAATCTTCCACTTAACATTTAAATGAATCTGTGTGTGTGTGTGTGTGTGTGTTTCTCAAATATGGCTTTGGAAAGAAAACTGAGGATAAAATATGAATGACTAAACAGACATTAATGAAGAAGTTCCCAGCACATTGGCCAGGAGTCTTTCTTGATGCCTACTGTCTCAAACATCTCTCTCAGATAAGGCCGAGGATGAATGATGATGAATGGTTAAATGAACTGACAACATAAGTTATCTGACGACCTACAGTTCTCATAGACACACACACACAATCTCAGCTGATTATCCTCCGGACAGCTAGTCTCTTCTTCTTTTCTCTTACTTTTTTCTCCATGTGGTGCACACCACACCACACACTGCTCCGGTGTGGTGTCCACGCTAGTCTCCGACATGACGACCTCTTGTCAAAACTAAAGTATCAAGCCAATTTTGTAAAATGTAAGGAGTAGAAAGTAACAATAATTGTGTTAAATGTAAGGAATAAAAAGTAAAAGGTTGCTACAAAAAAATTGTAAAGTAAAAATTTCAGAAAAGTCTACTTGAGTACAGTAACAAAGTATTTGTACTTTGTTACTTGTTATGATATAACAACTCATTAGATGGACCTCAAGAGGTTTGGGTTGGGCGGTAGGACACTAGAAAGCACAGTTTGCACCCTGTCTCCGGCAGGACTTTTCAGAACATCTGAACATCTTTTTTTGAGTTTATTCACCTAGCCAACTGTTGTGCCATCTCAGTTTAAGAAGTTATGTTTTTCATTGCACTTCTAATGTATGCTGCGTTTATCAAACTTCAAATTAATAATTCAACTTGCAATCCTTTATTTAGCAAAGTTTGCAAGTAGGCATACTTAAGAAATGAAGTAAGACCAAATGACGTCTAACCAAGTAACCAGCTAATTTAAATAGCTCATGTGTGAACAGTTAACTTCATTCCATATTGTATGTGAGGATTTCTTGAAGAGACTATTTTGCAGAGCCACCGTCGCGTCCGGAGCTTGGCGTCGCCCAAGACGGTTTGTGATTTGTTGAAAGAAATGCAAAGTGTTTTCTCCTATACCAGAATGTGTCTGTGGTGTAGCAGACCTTAGTCCCACAGCGCTGTGGATACAGGTCTGGCAATGCGAGATTAACTCAAACAAAATCAACAATATGGGCGCACAATTCAATTTTATTTATAGTATCAAATCATAACAAAAGTTATCTTGAGACGCTTTACATATAGAGTAGGTCTAGACCACACTCTATTATTTACAAAAGCTCCAACAATTCTAGTAATTCCTACAAAACTACAATGGCGAGGAAAAACTTCCTTTTTAGGAAGAAACCTCGGCCAGACCCAGGCTCTTGGTGGGCAGTGTCTGTGCCAGTTGGGGAGTGATGCACAGTCCCAATAAAGATAATGCACACCGTTTTGTTTTTCCTTTCTTTAGTTCATTCTCTATCCTAGTGTCCTCTCAGGGTCAGAGTTCACAACCTTTTGCTGACAGGACAGCTATGCTGACCTTTACACGCGATGGAAGCGGAGTCCTTCTGAAATGTCAAGCTGAATGTCAGGGAGTGACCTCAGGCTAGGGGTCGACACTTCACTCCCAAAGCCCTGGATTGTGGCTAAAAAAAGCTGTTTTCGACATTCGTCAGCCAGGCGGGCGCCCAGTCCACCTTCAGACAGTGAGTCGACTACATTATCGGTGACCACTTCATGGTTCCACTTGATTGTGAAAGCTAATATGGAAGGAACTCCATTCTCATCTACCTCCCTGCTTATGTTAGATTGTCCGAGTTTGACATTTTGGGAAATATTCTTTTTCACATTCTTGTCAAAAATTACATGACAAGATCAGGGCTCTTCTCATATCTGCATGCTAAGTTTGTAGCTAAATCCAGAAGGCCATTAACTTAAAGCTATAGTGTGTAGTTTCTGTCATCCCCATGAGGATTTGTTGTAATGACAACAACAGTGTCGAACAACCCCGCATGACAAAAGCCTTCGGTGATCACAAACCACCCCGCTCCTCCTCCATGTAGTTGCTAGTAGTGTTTATCCTGTCAAATCGAAGGAGGACGCAGAGGAAGAAAAAAAACCTGTGCCCATAAGGAGAGGTACAGTGCCTTGCGAAAGTATTCAGCCCCCTTGAACTTTTCAACCTTTTGACACATTTCAGGCTTCAAACATAAAGATATAAAAATTTAATTTTTGTGAAGAATCACCAACAAGTGGGACACAATTGTGAAAGTGGAACAAAATCTATTGGATATTTTAAACTTTTTTAGCAAATAAAAAACTGAAATGGTAACTGTAGAGTCACACATTACCATAGGGGTCTTGTTTTCAGAGGATTTATCCAATTTTAATCCAAAAAACAAAAAAATATATAGTAGCCAGGAAAAAGTTAAACATGCTTCTCTTTTTCTTTCTTTACCACCACCTTGACTCTTTATTTTTCCCTTTCAAGACAGAAAACAGCTGCTCAAGGTCACCCTATTCCTCTCCTCCCTTCAGTTCCTTTCTTTCCCCTGGTGAACTTCCCTCGTGAATGAAGAGGAAGACAGGGAGAAACAAGAAGAGACAGGAGTGAAAGTCCTGAGTAAGCGTCGCCAGCTGAGAGAAGTTTTTCCCCGCCATCAATCCTCTGTTGGTGTCTGGCTCCCTCGCCTCGTTAGCTAATTGAATAAATGAAAGATTGCTCTCTGCTCCTTTAGCATTGTGTGTCCCTTTGGCTTTGTTTTCTTTTTTTGCCTGGTGTTCCTTTCTGTCTTCCTCGTCTATTTTCATGTTGAATTCGCATAAAAATAACATTATAGTAATGGCAGAGATTGTGTGTGTGTGTGTGTGTGTTTTTCAGGTCCTAAAGGGATGGGTGTTTGACAATTCCAGATGTGCTGGGGGGGAGGAGGAAAGACAAGCTGTGGGGGAGAAGAGGAGTAAAAAGAGTTTATTTTAGAGAAGCTAATAATTAAAGTAAGAAACAAGAAGATAGGAGAGGGGAGGAAAAGAAATGAAGGAGTGGAGTAAAGATTAGGAGCAGAGGGAGTGAGTGGAAGAAGAGGGAAGGAGACAGAGGAAACAAAAAAAACATTGCAAGCACAGGATGCGAAAGGATTGGAAAGGATAATGATGAGATAGCAAATAACTCTTTTATTGTAATCCAAGCCCCGGGGAATCATTACTGAGAGAACCCTGATAACGTTTAACATTAAGGTACATGTTTTTAGTGTGTCTGTGTCTTTAATAATCTAGAGAAGGGCTGCTGTTCTGCTGTCATTAAGTGTTGATGTCTAGATGGTGGCAGGCTGTTGAAGCACTCTCACCTCGCCATACTGTTTATGACCAGCCACCATAATGCACTGCCGTCTATTAATTATAATCAACAGCCTCTCCACAGAGTCTAACCTTGCTTCACCAACTTCTGTCACTCTTAAGTTTCCACATGCACCGTACTTGATCTTCATGTTACGATCCAGCTCGTGAAGGGAAAAGGAAGCAACATAAACCCAGGTGGTAAGAATTTATTGGTAAGAATATAAAGTGAATCAACAAAATCAGGTACACAAACTACAGAGGAAAATAAGCTTGTTGGTGCTGTGTTAAACAAAAGGAACAGATATAACTGAAAGAGACTTTGAGATGTTTTTAACTACAAAATGTGTTAATAAAATTATTATTATTAAAGAACTCTTTGAAAGAAGAAGTTAATTACTAAACAACATTAACAAACAGAAACCTAACTTAGCTAATTAGATGAATTGTTTGCATTTCTCTGACCAAATCACAATCGTTGGCGCCAAGCTGTGGGCGCAGTGATGGTGGCTCTGCAAAATAGTCTGGGGAAGGGATCCTGTTTTGGGGGAACATTTGTACCCAACAAAAGAAAACAACACATACAATTTAAAAGGAACTTCAATATCAGCTATGTAAATAACTGCAGACATGGGTAAGCTGCGTGTACTTTGATGGGCACGCCACCAATCATTCAAAAAAAAGTCCCATTCCAAAAAAGTCCCAGAGTAAATGCCGTAAACATGATCTTTGTAAATCTTTACAATCATTCCATGAAAGATCCAAGAAGGCCTGCCTTCTTGCACAAACTAAGTGTGACTAACACAAAAATATGGGTAAGTGTGACACTCGGTATCAGCTTTGGAATCTAAAACCTGGCCCAGTCCCCCAGGTGGTATTTGACTTGTATTTTGACTAAACAGAGCACAACTAAAGTTATGATCATGAGCTGGTCAAGTGGAATCACGGCCACCTCCAGTGACCATTTGACACCCTTTATATATTATAACAAGGGGAGCATGATGGTTGGATTTGACTTGTATTTTTCTAGCTCCAAGACTAAACAGGGAGCACAACTAAAACTTTCTAGTTATGATCTGTGAGCTGGTCAAATGGAATCATGCAATGTGTCAATGTGTGATCGGTGAACATGTTTTCCCCTTCCTGTCATTAGCAAGCAGGATGCAGTTGATAACTAAATCTCTGTGTTTTGGCACAACACTATTTGAAGACAAATGACTGTTAGCTTGGCTGTGTGTGTCCAACTTTCATTCTGTGACATATGTGTATTTTGAAATATGGCATGTGTGCTGATAAAGTGAATACTGACTCCCTTTGAAACCTCTCTCAAATCACAACATAAATATGCAGCCATGTCATCCCCAAGAAAGGCATGAGAGCTCTTTCCCATGCATGGTATTACAATGCCCTCTGCAGGAGAAAAAAAGGAGTACCTCAAGCTTTCCTTTACTTAACAGTCGGCTAAGGTTTCAGTCTAAAACCATTGCATTCATGTACTGAATTTGATGAAAACTATTTATTTTTTTCATTACATATCATAAAGTTTAGCAAAGCTGCCACTGCATTTGGCCACATGCTTTCGGACCTTTCAGTGTCCAGCATGATGGGAAAAAAATGTCACTCTTTAAAAAAAGACTTATTCAAAGTAAAAAGTATAGTAAGTCATGCAAATCAATTATAGTTGCATACTCTTAAAGCACTTTGTGTTTCTGTTATTTTATCAGGTTCTATAATGCCAAAGTCAGTGATCTGACTCAGTCCATTCTTTCTGTAATAGCGCTGCTGTAATTTCAGGATGAATCCAGCCACTGAGGAAACATCTTAACCCAAGAAGAGACTTATTACGACAGATGAGACATCATTTGCTTCAAAGCTTTTACCTCGCAGGAAGAAAATATATATACAAAATTGCCCATCACTTGAGTTTCTGCCTCTAAGTAGTGCTAAATGTAAGACCTTTATACAAGTCTTGAGATGGAAAGGATTTGCTTAGCACACGCTGCTTCTACACTTGAAGGTACAGTGTGCCTTAATTGGTTTCAGAAAATGCCACTTTGTGTTAGAGGGGGCTTTCATATACATACATGTGTGTGTGTGTGTGTGTGTGTCTCTTGTTAAAGGATAACCTTCTCTCCTCACCACCCCTCTCCTGTGCATTAGAGGAAAAGTGTGTGTAACCTATAGGTGTTGTCTGTGTGGAGTGTGTGTGACCATGCTCTGATAGGGTGTCAGAGTGAATTAGCCTCTGTGTGGCGTCCGCCTGGCACACACTGCCTGCCCTCTGCCCACCACCCCGCATATGTGCCCAAGATTAGAATTAATAACCAGCGCTGCCAATCATGCTTTAATCACAATAACTCTGCATTTAGGTAGCGTGGGGAGGTCACAGGCATCTGGGCCTCAGGATGGCCAATCTGGAACAGCTAATAAGGGCAGTTTGCGTGTGCTTGTGTGCGTGTGTGCGTGCGTGCGTCCCTGATGGACTCATTTTCAGTGTTGGTGGTGGCAGCTGCTCAGATGATGACCTACAGAGACTGACATGAATAGTCCAGGATTTAAAAACACAACTGCTGGAACAGACATACAAGATATTGTGAGTTAGTGTCTGTACTTTCTGGGTGTTCGTGTGTGTAACATGCTAGCTAAGCTATGCTGAACTTGTACTTTTAGAACAAAGAATCATAGCTACTAAAGACTAATCTAGCACATGACATTAATTATATTGTTTTCTCTTCCTGCATGTTGCGTTTAACGTGAGGATGAGACCTAAGCTGGCTTGAATGACTGTATGTCTTTCCTACTTCTAGAGGAGTTGTGCTGTGTTAACTGACTCACCCAGTCGCAAATGCTTTTTGTTATGGTCGAAAAGATGGCTGCTGGCGACATTTTCTCCCAGACGGCTTTCCTTTATCACCTCTGTCATTGGGACTGGGCCTGTTCTCTGTGTGTTAGTTCAGGTTGTATTTACAACTAGTTAGCCTCCAACATGACCTTCTGCCGCACTGCCTGCAAACCTGCATGGGACTGAATCAGTTTCAGACCCTGTCTATCAGCCAACCACACCCACTTATCTTAAGACCACACAACATTGTACATGCATGCAGAAGCCATAGTGAAGCAAAGTCTCAATGTAAACTGTACATTGAGCTCTTCTCTCTTCTTCATCTATATGCATTCATGTTCCATTAAAAGTACTTAATGTACTACACACTAAGCTTCTTCTGCGGAGTTTTGTGCTTTTCTCCTCGCAGGTTTCCTTGGATCGTAGCAAATATCTGGATCTGGCTGCACCTGCTGCGTGGTCAGCTTGAAGCCCACTGCTACTATTGTTATAACTAGTCATATTTGATTTTTTTTATTACAAATACTACTGCTACTGTTCATTCATATCTTTCTTTCATTACCCACTGCTATAATTGTTATTAGTCCTATTTCTATTATTACACAAGGTGCCAAATCCACACACACACACACAGATGAAACTGCCAAAAGTTCAGTATCTTGCTTAAGGACACTTCAACATTTATACTGCAGGGGCCAGGGATCAAACCACTGACCTTTTGATGAGCATTCACTTTACCTCCTAAACCACAGCGGCCACAAATAATTGAAAAATGAACTGCTGTACTCACTGTTTAGTGCAAATGAGCTCATTTTAGCATGCTAACATACTAAACAAAAAATTATGATCAACATTATGCAAACTAGCATTGTGAGCATGTTAACTGCGCTGACATTAGCATTTAGCTCAAAGCACCACTGTGTCTTTGTAAAAGCCTCCAGAGGCTGCTATTGTGGCTGTAGAATCTTATTCCTGGGATTAACTTCCTGCAAATTTCCTCACAGCCATGGAGAACATAGTAATTCCATCCCCTGTTCCCTCTGCTGTGCTCTCTCTCTCTCTCCAGTAGCACTAAAAAGGTGTCGCCATATTGCAGTGGTCACGTTTCACTGCTTCTTTAATCACGGACCATCCTCTAATTGCAATCAAAACAACAAAACAACATATGTCAGGCCCTCAGAGACTGCAGCAGTGTGTCCTGCAGGCTCCACAAATGATAGTGATGCTTGACAAATGAACACCCCTAATTGGCTACATAAAATTAGCTTTTCCGTATAGTCACCCTGTAACAACTGAAGCCCAGCAATCACAACATTGATCATGGCTGTGATTGAGGGAAGCGGAGTGATGGGATAAAACAACAGACTAGATGAAGAATGGAATATTAAGAGAAATAAGCAATGTGTGGATGGGAAATAGAGAAATGTGATGAAGGTAGTGTGAATATAGACTGAAAGCAGGAAAAGAACACAATTCTAAGTTAACCCCTTAGAATCAGCTTGATGAGCAACTTAGATGAAACATTAAAATTAGGAGTTTAACTAGTCAAACATACAATAGCAAAGAATTAAAAAAAAAAAAAAAAAAACTTAAAGGTCAATTCACCCAAATTAGAAAAAAGCTGTACCTAAGACAGGTAGACTGAGGCTCTTCTCCAGTTCTTTTCTTGGTCAAAGCTATCTGCTGTTGCTGACGGAGGTCAGCACTCCCTATTGCCATCCTCCTTTTTCTTTTGAAATCTACACTTTATGTTTGGGAATGATTTTACCCTAGACATACCAGGAACCAAACTAACAATCATTCTCATAACACCTGTATTAGTCTATTGGTAGCCTTGGAATTGGAAAATTCATTTTAGGTTAAATTGGCCAAAATATCTTTCTTTGTGGGACAGTGTCAGATCTAACAGTATAAATCCGCTGCATCAAGTTTTTTAAGTTTCAGAGCTGTAGAATGTGCATTTATGGTAAATGGTCTGCATTCATATAAGCGCTTTTGTCTTAGTGACCACTCAAAGCCATTTGGGGTTCATCTTGCCCAAGGATCCAGGCCTGGTGCCAGGGTAAAAGGACTGGAGGCAGGTAAAAAATGCAAAGGCGATTTGTTTTTCATAAATTAGGATAAAATTAATTAATTTAACCAGCCTTTACCCGTGCTGCGGAACAGGGTCAGCACTACGCAAATATAACATTTCTCAAAGCAGTTGTTGTCCATTCGTATCAATTTTGAAATAAGTACGAGTTGACAAAGTAACTATTTAAAAAGTCAGTTTATGAGCTTTAGGCTTTCATTAGCGTTACAGATCAAACACCAGAGATGGGAAGTAATGAAGTACAAATACTTTGCTACTGTACTCAAGTAGATTTTTCTGATATTTTTACTTTACCATTTTTTTTGTGGAGACTTTTTACTTTTACTCCTGAAAAAAGTGAGAGAAAAGAAAGAGATGCATGCACTCACAATCACTCCTGATTGACAACCTTTTGTATAAAACTAAAGTAACAAGTCAATTTTGTAAAATGTAAGGAGTAGAAAGTACATTTAAAGTAAGGTTTGTTGGTTGTGTTCGTCACCTGTTAGCTAGGTTACACGTTGCTTGATCTTAATGAAGCATCAACAGTTTCAACAGCTTTATTCGCATGAGGTTTTTTCACTGAACATCAGATAATTTGATTGACAAGTGGATGGAAACTTAGCTAGAGAAGTTGTCTCCGGCCGTGTTTTAACAGACACACCTGGGGCCAAGTTGGAAACTAGAATCAGCTTTAAATCCAGTCCTAATCTAGTCCTTACTAACCAGTTTCAAATAATTTCACTGGAGTTATCATTATTATTGCTTGCCTCATCAATACCATATCCAATCTAATTGGATGGGACTATACTATATGTTGCACTTGATGCACCACTAATACTCGACAGATTCAGACAGATTCAGCATTCTCACCGCAAATAATTGCAGCTTGATGGCGCTAACGTTAGCACATAGTAGTACAGACGGCGACACGATTAAAAACAGAAAACAGAGATCCCAGAGTTTCGGCAGACAAGGAGCAAGACATTCCCATCATCCTCGGCCTTATCTGAGAGCTGTTTGAGACAGTAGGCATCAAAAATGACTGGCCAATGTGCTGCGGAACTCTTATTGTCTGTTTGGTAATTCATATTTTATCCTTTATTTTGTTCTAAAAAACATATTTGAGCACACGCACATACATGTAGTCCTTTAAATGCTAAGGGAAAAATTAAAAGAGAGAAACTGAATCTGTGAATTCTCACAGAATCACAACTGAATTCCTATCTTGTTACTCAGTCAGAATCTTATAAACCCAGAGTCCCAGTCTCGGTCACAATAATCATATATGGGATGTTTTAGGCCCATTGGCCTAAAACATTTCATTTGTTACATTTTATTTATTATTTCATTTATTACATTCATTACATTTCATTTTCCATTTCAAATGTAGGCAATGGCATATAAAGAACCTTTTTTTCCATGTTCACTGAAGTTTCTCAGCATGCGCTCTATTATGTGTGGTCCAGGTAGCTTTGTATAAAAAAAAAAAGGGTTGTCATTTGCAAGGCTACTTTTAAACTAAGTACATTTCCCAAGCCTGTACTGTTACTTTAGTAAAGAAGTTAAATCTAGCTTTCTCTAGCTTCTGACAATGCCGCCTCCTTGTCAAAAGACAAAGCTAAGCTACCAGCGGTGGTCTGAGTGCACAGCGGTATTTTCCAGGGGTAAAGTCACCTAATAGGAATTAGCATAAAAATTTCACGGAGTTTTTTTTTAACTAAATTAACTAATTAATACGTGTCCCCCCAGCCTACCTATAGTATGGAGGACCAGGTCTACCATATTTAAAAATAAATACAGAAATAAATAAATGCTCAATAAATAAATAAGCATACAATTAATTGCCCCAAAAAATACAATAAACAAATAAATGTAGGTAGAAATTAAATTATACAGTGAGACATAAATGTATATATCTCTTTTAATTAGCTTCTTTATTTATTCACCTTTGTAATAATTACCTTATTTATTTATTGTCCGTTATAATCTTCAACTTTATTTATTAATTACTTATTTTTTAAATGTATTTATTTCTGTGTGTGTTTAATTTTTTTGTCTGTTTTATTCTTCCGTTGCATTTTCTACCCTATTTATTTCCACCCCTGGTATTTATTTCTGCCTGTCACTTTTACATTTCTTCATGCATTCCTGCCTCATTATGCAAATGAGGAGGGGCTGGTCTTAAGGGGGTTAACTTCTGCCCATTGGTTGGTTAGCATTTTACTGCCTCCGTCGAATCTACATGCCACCGGCCACAGTCGCAACAAAGATGGCTACCTACGATGAAGTTGTCAGTGAGCTGAGGCATTTAGCAACTGTTTTTGAAAACAATGCTAACGTTATAAGTATTGACTTTATAATTTTTTGTTTAGACGCTCTGACAGAACGTGTGTTTCAGTTAGCGGTGTCGTGCCAATGTACTTATCGTTTGTATCCCCTGGCCGCGGGAGCGCGTGCACACAGAGCGGAGATTCTGCTGCCCTTTGAATTGTTTAACTGCTGCACTTTGAATTAAACAGGAACAAATAGCGGCGTGGAAGACTCGGCAGGGTTTCCATAGTAACATGGGTCTCAGTTAACTACATAAATACGTGTATTTGTCTGTTACATTAAGGCGACGTGTCAAATGTTTATAGCGTTGTTTAATATTATGGACTGATAGGCGTATCCTCCCTGTCCTCTAATGTGATTTCTGTTTTAATTTAATTTAGTTTAATATGGCTTTTCAATTAAACACTTTTTCACCTGTCTACCATATGAGTTACATAGGAGGTCAAATATCAGGCCGTTTTTTCACCTGATATTTTGGGTATCCCCTATGTAACTTTTGCTAGACAACAGCAAACCTCTCCAAATTGTGTCAGGTTGTTTATTGTGACCTATTAAACACACAAAATAACACCCATGATGACAGGACAGACCCTTTGCATGTTAGGGATGGGATACATAAAATAGGTGAAAAACGGCCTAATATTTTTGGTATCCCCTATGTAACTTTTGATAAACAACAGCAAACCTCTCCAAATTTTGTCAGGTTGTTTATTGTGAACTATTAAACACACAAAATGACACCCATGATGACAGGACAGACCCTTTGTATGTTAGGGATGGGATACATAAAATATTAGGTGAAAAAACGGCCTGATATTTTGAGTACCTCCTATGTAACTCATATGGTAGACAGGTGAAAAAGTGTTTAATTGAAAAGCCATATTAAACTAAATTAAATTAAAACAGAAATCACAGAGGACAGGGAGGGATACGCCTATCAGTCCATAATATTAAACAACGCTATAAACATTTGACACGTCGCCTTAATGTAACAGACAAATACACGTATTTATGTTGTTAACTGAGACCCCTGTTACTATGGAAACCCTGCCGAGTCTTCCACGTCGCTGTTTGTTCCGTTTAATTCAAAGTGCAGCAGTTAAACAATTATAAAGGGCAGCAGAAGCTCCGCTCTGTGTGCATGCGCGCTCCCGCGGCCAGGGGATACACGAGTACATTGGCACGACACCGCTGACTGAAACACACGTTCTGTCAGAGCGTCTAAACAAAAAATTATAAAGTCAATACTTATAACGTTAGCATTGTTTTCAAAAACAGTTCACTGACAACTTCATCGTAGTTAGCCATCTTAGTTGCGACTGTGGCCGTGGCATGTAGATTCGACGGAGGCAGTAAAATGCTAACCAACCAATGGGCAGAAGTTAACCCCCTAAGACCAGCCCCCTCCTCATTTGCATAATGAGGCAGGAATGCATGAAGAAATGTAAAAGTGACAGGCAGAAATAAATACCAGGGGTGGAAATAAATAGGGTAGAAAAAAATGCAATGGAAGAATAAAACAGACAAAAAAATTAAACACACACAGAAATAAATACATTTAAAAATAAGTAATTAATAAAGTTGAAGATTATAACGGACAATAAATAAATAAGGTAATTATTACAAAGGTGAATAAATAAAGAAGCTAATTAAAAGAGATATATACATTTATGTCTCACTGTATAATTTAATTTCTACCTACATTTATTTGTTTATTGTATTTTTTGGGGCAATTAATTGTATGCTTATTTATTTATTGAGCATTTATTTATTTCTGTATTTACTTTTAAATATGGTAGACCTGGTCCTCCATACTGGGCATCCTGCTCTGCCTTTGAGAAAATGAAAGCTCAGAAAGGCTGAGATGGAATCTTGCTCCTTATGAGGTCATAAGGGGCAAGCAAAGTGGCAGTTTTTCAAGGCCACACCCCACCCCACCCCACAAAAGCTAAGGCCCCCTTCAAAAGCTACAGACTCAGTGGCTGTGCACCAAGGCTAATTTTCAAACTTCAGTACTACAGGTCTATATAAAAGAGTCTTCAGATACAGGGACCACTAAGGTCTATATAAAAGAGACTTCAGATACAGTATTAAATATTAAAGCATCCAAAGAGCACCATGACATGGGACCTTTAACTTGTGAATTTACACATTAAGCAGTTCTCTGCATCCTTTTTG
This sequence comes from Etheostoma perlongum, assembly GCA_026937815.1. Classification (NCBI taxonomy): domain Eukaryota; kingdom Metazoa; phylum Chordata; class Actinopteri; order Perciformes; family Percidae; genus Etheostoma; species Etheostoma perlongum. Next base: position 153,472 of record JAEKDQ010000818.1, on the reverse strand, counting down.
CCTTAAAACAATATTGCTTTCATATATACATTTCATATTTCCTCATAGTAAGTATAGGCGGCACACAATTAGCCTATTGTGTGTTAATCCAGTTTTTTGTCAATATACTTGAGCTCTTTCTAGCACAACATTTATGTTGTAGCATAAAAGTATATGCATTACTTTAATGATTAAGACAGGGGAAATCACACATTGATCATGCATTCAGGCTCTATAAATCTGTATTAAATTAATATTTTTACCTTATACATTTTTATATATAAGTTTGGCGTATCCTTTTTTGACTGGCTTTGAGCAACAATACAACAGACCAACAACAACGACTGGCTTAAATCATATCAGCAGGCTGATGCTCTTGCTTATTTTGCCTATCCTTATTATAAAACTCATGTTTGGAAAGAAAATAAATAAATAACTACTAACAATTGATTGAAAGAGAGTAGAACTTTAAGTGTAGCCTGAGCAAAAATGAGCACATTTTGAACTTTTAACTGCCATAGGGTTTTATCTATATACACACACACACACACACACACATAAGTTTTAAGTTAATGTAAAAACATGGGGAAAAAAAAAAAAAAAAAAAAAGACACTAGAACTCTTACCCACTCAATTGAAGTTTTTTCGGCAGTTTATTAACATTAACAATTCTTACTGATTTAAATGACCTCCACAATATGATTTAATATTTTAAAAAACATTTCATCTTTTTTTTTTTTAGATCCACACATTAAAACAATATCCAAGATTGCATAGTCTTGAAAGACAGTCATAATGGATAATACGACTACACACTTAAGATAAAATACTGTTAGCATAAAAACAAGCAACAGAAGGAACAGCCCAATTCAACTCTGCCTGAAACCCGAATAAAATGCTAAAATGGATTTCAAGGTAATTCCTGGATGAACCATATTCTGTGACCAACCATGTTAAGTGGAGAGCAGCACGTCACACAAGCCAATACACATCAAGCAGCAGGAACAACCACCCTGTTTACAGGAACAACATCTTGTTGGGTGCGAGCCTCCCAGAGCCTTTGTTTCTGGACACTATGATGAACCCCCGTAGCCAAAGTAGATGATAAAGCCTGGAAAGAAGTTGGGAGGCTTTTTAGGGTTGATTTAAAAAAATTAAAAATAAAGAAGACAGCTTGGTTTATTTAGATCTATCCATCTACAAATCATGCACAAACCAGAAATAAAGATATTGCTCAATAAGCTGGTCATTTAGGGCACTTGAAACCAGCATGTCCTTACCTACTGCCATCCACACAGCATAGCTAATCCAAACTGAACCATCCAACTGAACCATCAGGTAAGTGTTGATGAAGATACTTAAAACTGGAATTGCAGGGAGACCGGGAACCTGCAAAAAACATGAACTCATGACTGGTTCAGGCCAATAGACATTTTGAAAATGATACTTTTGCTTTCTTGGTGAGTTAGAGTTGATTGATGCCATGCTCATATCTGTATGCTAAGCTTAATATGCAGCTATAGCCTGCAGCAGGTAATGGAAAAGACAGGGGAAAACAGAATCTGCCGACCAGTATGTCTAATGCTCCATTTTAACATCAATACAACTTTCTTAGTATAATTACCAAGCAAAACTCTGAATATCTCAGTCCAAAAGTGTTTTTACACACTAATTTTTTTAAGCATTCAAACAACCATTCATTCAGTGTAGGTTTAACCTGGGATGGCCTCCCTTCACACATCGAGTCTATGCCATATACTTTCTGTGCCCTGCAACAGCCCCCCCAGTAAGGCTAATTGACCCACCTAACAGAATATTCCCATTGGAACTGTAAAAAAAAGGGTGCAAATCCTCAGGATGCATTAAGTCCTGCCCACCACCATCAACCCTCCAATTTACCATGAAAGCAGCTTTATCTCTGCTCTGTGGTTGTCTCCAGGCGATAGCGACAGCAAGGACCAGTGTCAGGGCAAGGACACCGATGATCAGCACACTCCACATCTCCCGACTTTGGAGAGAATCCACTGCCTCGGACAGCAGCACACTTAAAACCATCACCACGAACACTAGAGAGGAATGGCACAGCGGTCACAAGAAACTGTAACATGGGAAATATCTTTAATCTTAAAAACATAAAAAATAATACCACCCGGTAAATAATGAAATATGGCTTTCCTGCCCACAATCAATCACAGATACTCAACTGTATGTACATTAAAAAAAAAAAAGTGATTTTGTGGATTGCTGTTTCACCTACTCTGGAAATTGGCACTGTAAATATGGCAGCGATGTAAGTGCAGAAATCACACTTTAGTACATGTGTCTGTTAAGTAGTGATGGCTAAATGAAGCCTTGTGAACCATGTTCTGTATTCCTTTAACCCAATAGATACTGTCTCTATTGAACAAAGGGTTGAAAAGGGGAGGGTGTAAAACTTCAGACACGGCACCCCCTCTCTGCTTCTCTTCAAAGTCGTCAGATTCATCCACCAACCCTAATAGAGCTGGCTCAGGTTTGCCTTGGACCAGAACTTAGTTATGCTGTTGTATTTTGAGACTGCCAAGGGACTTCCTTTGACACACTGAGGTCTTCTCTTTTTCCATCTGTGTGCATTCATGTCCCAGAAATTAATTTAGCTCAGGGAGCTTATTCCCCAGAACCCTTACATTTTGCTTAGATTAGGCTGGCACCTTGGTCCTTTCGGCGCTCTGCCATGTCCTGCTATTCCCTGCCACGCCGTGCCCGCAATGCCATGAACTGCAACTACTATTTCTAGTCCTAGTTCCATTATCTTTATTATAATTGCCACTGTTGAATTGTACCCCACAACCGGTTTAAATCCGCCTACCAAGAGCCTGGGTCTGTCCGAGGTTTCTGCCTAAAAGGAAGTTTTTCCTCACCACTGTCGCACTGTTGCTTTCTCTGGAGGAACTACTAGAACTGTTGGGTCCTTGTAAATTATAGAGTGTGGTCTAGACCTACTCTATCTGTAACTCTTGTTGTAAATTGATACTATAAATAAAGTTGAAATTGAGTTAATTCATGATTTAATACTATAAATAAAATTGAAAGCACACTGCATTGCCATTCCTTGAGCCTTTTAAACCAACAGCGCCACCTAGCGGGCTCAGAAAAAAAATGTTTCAAAGCTTCCTGATGCTTTATTTGGCCATCACAACTATCAAAAGACTACTGAGGGATTACTTACGAATTATAACGATGAATAGGTTGACATTTTTTGAAGTGCGGTGGGTGGAACTGCCTGAAGTGCCGGAGGCTTTAACAACCCCATTACAGTAAATTCTTCCCGTCTGTGGATGAGACCAGGGTCTTCCTTGTACCTGCGAAAGAGAAAAAATACCCAACACGCTTATACAAGCGAAGGAAGAGGTTTTACATGAACAAAGTTGGTAAAATGTTATTACTTTCAGTCTACAATTCTCTTACATGTTAAAATTTAGGCTTTATACTAAACAGATTGTTTAAATCTAGTTAATCAGAGTGTACATACCTTAATATAAGAATACACACTGCGACAAGAGTGTACGCAAAGATGGTCCCAATTGAACTCATGTCAACCAGCGTCTTCAAGTCAAACAACAGGGCCATGACAGCTGCAAAGAGATTCACGTATACGTTACTGACCAGACAAGAGTCTGTGGGCGATGCAAGTTAAGATCACACGAGCAGCTTTAGCAAAAGCTTTATATTTATTTTAATAAATAAGAATCATGTTGGGTTACAACATTCACCTTTAAATAGCTTTTTCTGTCAAAATGGGTTGAATAATCTTCAACCATGTTTTGCAAAAACACCAGAATATGTTCAATTCCAACATCAAATATTTTTATCACTAAAGATTTCCTATTTCACTCATTTAAAATTTATATTGTTATATTGAAAGTTAATATATGAAATATAGTCAATTATTAAAACACATTAGGGGAAGATTGCCATTACACATTGCAGACCAGTGATGAGATGGGAATGCTGGAAAGTCAGATGTGCTGCATGCCCATCCACCCACCTGACTTCCTCATCACATTAGGGCACACTACTTCCTGCATTGGCTTTGGAGGACCCATGAGGAGCAGAATGGTCTAATATGAACATATTTTCATTACCGGCTACGGCTCCTGAGGACAACGTGGCAACTACAGGGCTTTGCCTGGAGCTCATGTAAGAAAGAGGCTTGAAGATCAGGCCGTCTCTCGCCATGGCGAAGAGCACTCGTGGCATTGGAAACATCACTCCCAGGAGACTGGTTAAAAAACACCAACACTTCGTTAGAGTGAAGGGAAAGCTGGCCAGCAACAATAATCAGGTTAGACATTCATTTCCATATGACGTATGCACTTCATATCTGTCAAACAGATTTTACATAAAGATCAGTTTACAAATAGACGGGGGGGATGGTATATGTGACCATTTAATGGCACTTATATTTCAAGTAATTCATTTGTACACGTAACACGTCTAGCTGTATCAAACTTAAACCATTTAACTGTTTTCCCGGCTCTCGTCAGACGATGTTGGACCTGGCCGAGAGCGGTAGGTACCTTGTGTAGCGCGAGGCAGATGTACATGTACATGTATTAAATACAATGTTCAATGTGTATGTAAGTGTTAGACAGGATAATTATGATTAGTATAGGTTTTTAGCCGTTAATTCTCTTCCGTGTATTTGTGTTTAAGTTCAGAGTGTTTTAGTGAGCTAGCTTACATGCTATGTTTTCACATGTATCTGCGTTGGCACTCTCCATTTTGTGTCCTGCACTGCGCCTATACAAGTATCTGTATTTATTTTTATGTCGTTAGGCGTGTTTTGAGGGCATATGAATTTTATCTCACCAAAACACTGAACAGGTATGTTATTTACACAGAACTTATTGTGATTTAAAATGTATATTTTGAGGCTGTGAGGAAGTGTGAGGCATCTGAGAGCAGTTTTAGTTGGGCTACATATTACAGAAGTATTCCTATATTCTTTTGTATTTTTGCATTTGTTTCATATGTGGGATTTTCATTTCATTGAGAAAGTAAATTATCTCGTGAGATGATGTTGGATCTGGCCGAGAGCGGCGTGTGTTGAGGGCAGGTGACCAACGCTGTGTTTTCTCTTCCTAAAACACTGAACAGCAATAAATGTCCTGAGCCAAAGCCTGAGTCCCCAGTCATCTGTTTCACTCGTTAGACACAGCGGGGGTAACCGGTACTGAGGCCAGACCGGTTACACATGTAAACAATAGTAAGTGGGGTTTTACATTTTAACATGCATGTAGCAATTCTTCATCTCAACAAAGGTGAGGTAAGTTTTGGTGGCTGTTGACAAAAAGGCAACTGGAGGCATTAAAACAACCATTTTAAGAATGATAATCTTCTCCCTCACCTGAAAGCCTCATAAAAAAAAAAAAAAAAAAAGTAAACACCAGTACCTTGTTGAGAGTGCACACAGTGATCCCACGGCCACAACGTACTTGGCCGGCTCCCAGCCTACATACTCAAAGGCCACAGGTAGAGGGCTGTGGCTGTCGAGCAGATAGTAGGGCATCATAAGGGTCAGAGTGGCTGACACGCCAAAGTAGGCCACAAAGCAGACGAGCAGGGACACCACGATCCCAATAGGTATAGCTTTCTGTGGGTTCTGCACCTCCTCACCTGAAAAAAGCAGGTCCATTAGCGCAATTCTTGCAACCTGTCTGGGGCAATACTACTGCCGATATCCAATATTTTTTGATGTATATAACCCTTTAAACAATTCAAACTGTTCACCAGTGCCATTGGTGTTTTAGCATATTGTGATATCATTTCCTGTAGTATCTTCAAATGCTTCATATCCCTAGAATCATTACAACCCAAGTTAAAAAAAAGGTTATACTAGTCAATAAATCATATATAAAATTTTTATAATTTATCAAAACTAATTAAATTGACACAAGACATATTGATCCAAAAGATTATATGTAGAAACAAAATATTTAATACTCTAAGTGATTTGAACTACGTAAAAATATTGTGAGATATGCAATTTTTACGAGCTTAACTTTTGAGTTTCATCTGCAATAGCTTTGTTACAAAGCAGTGTTGTACTGAAAATGTAAATTACTTTAGATACTTAAGTACAGCAAATATCAGATACGTTAAGACTTTTACTCAGGTAATATACTATAAGGTGACAAGTAAAATGCTTGTACTCAAGTATAGCTTCCAAGTACTTTATACAAGATTGTTACAACATTAGTTTAATATCCTGTGTAAAACTCCAATGCAGTTAAAAAAAAAAAAAAAAAAAAAAAAGTGCCCATTCATCCCAAGACATCAAATCAACAAAACGTGTACTCTAGTACAGTGCTAGTACCTGTTGTGGCAATGCAGTCAAATCCAACAAAAGCATAGAAACAGGTTGCTGCTCCTGTTAATGTGCCATCAATGCCAAAGGGGAAGAAGCCACCAACACCAAAGTCAACAGTTTCATTATGTGATGATGTAAGGTTCCTGTAGAAAGAAAGAAAGAAAAGAAAATTGCTTTCACTCAGAGTGTACATTGTCATATGTTCCCAGCAGCTAATAACTAAAATAGGAGACACATTCCAGCCCCTTAAATGTAAAGGTTTCTTCACTCTTCTGTGACAGTAAAGTGAATCTCTTTAAAGGTGTAGACAAAACAATTATTTGGACATCTTTCCCTTTTGGGAAACACTGATTAACATTTTATTTTATTAACCAAAGAGTTAATTGATTAAGAAAACAAATCGATAAAGAAAAGTTAGTTGTAGCCCTTGTAAAAAGTATTTAGAACATACAGTAATGGTCATATCAGGATTGTTATGCTTTGATCACATACATGTTACCCTATAGTAATCAAAGCTGTCAGTAAACATGACAACATTTTTTGTACTATTCCTGACAGCAGAATAAGCCATTATAAACCTAAATAGAGGCCCAGTCATGAAAAAGAAAAATAAATATTGTGATATACCATGAAACCGCCAGAATCTTAAAAAACACTGCAATACAACTTCTTGGTCTTACCGCCCAGCACTACAATGACCTTAATACTTGCAGTGATAGTCAAATCCAATTTGACTGAATATTAAAATGACTGACTCACAAACCAGGTTGGGTTTTTAGGCACTGAGTAGACCCCAGAAGACCTTAAGTACATGTTGATGAGAACATACTTTAATGTAATTCAGATGAGCTGAACATTTAAGTACATAAGAGAATCATAATAATTTGAATCCCAAATAAGTAAAACTGTAAAAAGGAGAAATCTTACTTCATGCGTCGAGTTGCATTCAGGATAGTCTCTGGACTGATGTACCAGTTGTTAATGTCTCCTTTTATAAAGCCAGTGATGATGATAAAAACCAACACAATTACATTCAGTGCTGTAAAAATTGTGTTCACGACTGCCGACTCCTTCACACCAAGCGCAAGAATCCCTGACATTTAAAAAAAAAAAAAAGTGTACAATTTTAAGAATTTCTGCTTGCTGAATATTCTGCATCTTATATCCTTAACTTTCACATAAAATTACAGATATTACCAGCGAGCAGCATAATGAGTCCAGCAGCAAAGAAGTCTGGGTATGGAGCCAAGCCAGGAGAGTCCATTGATGTATGTTTTTTCAGAGTTTTAGAAATATCGTTTGCCATCAGGTCATCAAAGGTCCCAGTCCAGGCTACCGCTACACTAGATGTCCCTGAGAAGAACAAAAGGAAAAGGGGAAGAAAAGAAAAAAATAAATAAAAAAAATAGACATTTTGATTGGGCTTTTATTTATTTTTTCTGCACTACTTATTGGCTTTACTTTATAAGAGCTCTCAAACCGTTGTCTCCTCATAAAATTGACAGTTATAAAATCTAACGATCAAAACCTTCCAACAGTTCTTCAGGACTACATTCATCTAATGCCAGGTGCATTAGAATTTACTGTATATGGGATGTACATGGATTACAGAGTTAGTTGGTTGAGAATTAAAATAGTGTGCACATACAAAATTACAACATATACATTCAATTTGGGTGCATTTTTGGGGGCCCTGCTGATCAGAAATGATGTATGAAGTGTTTTGCAGTGGACAGGTCTGAAGACCCGGTATAAGTATTAGACTTTTATATTATAAATGTAGTCACTCCATACATTTCTAGTGAGTCATGAGTGTTGATTGAGAGGTATTGTGTTTGAGTCTATACATTGTATTTTATTTTTTAAAAAGCTTAGTATATCTTTAAGTAAGGTAGGGTTTTGAATGCCAGACTTACTTGTAGTGGAGTATTTTCACAGTATGGGTATTAGTACTTCTACATAAGAGGCTGTAGACTTACTGGATATTGAAAACATTAATATAGCAGCAATTGTAAAAGATAAAAGGGGAGTAACGGCATCCTGAGAAGAAAATGAAGGCGCACTCCCTCTGTGCGTGTTGCAATCTGAGCTTCGCAATAGGTTTTGATTGCCGGTCCTGCCGTGCGTGCACGTTAATGTGGCTGGAAAAAAACGTAAGTAGTTCAGCCGTGTGCGGGCAGTCCCAGCCCACTGTGTATATTATTTAAGGAAATAATCTGAATCAGTTTTCCACCACTGCGCCCAGTATTTGCAATGAGTGCATAATTAGTTTGTCATATCCATATGGAAAATGCATAGTTATTGTCTGGGCCATTGGTAAAATAAAGGGGACTAAAGCCACAACATATTGGTCCAAACAACTTCTTCATTATTGTGTTTTACTTACCAATGACGTAGGACAGCAGCAGGTTCCAGCCAGTCACAAATGCCCACACCTCTCCTACAGCCACATAGGTGTAAAGGTAAGCTGAGCCAGTCTTGGGCACGCGGGCTCCAAACTCAGCATAACACAACCCAGCAATTACTGAAGCCAACGCTGCAACCAGGAAGGAGAGGATTATGCTGGGCCCGGCCACATCCCTGGACACCTCTCCTGATAGCACGTAAACACCAGCTCCAAGTGTGCTGCCAACACCGAGACCCACCAGGTCCAAGGTGGTCAGGCATCGGCAGAAGTTGGACTCCTCATCTTCTGGCTCCATAGGTTTCTTACGAGTCAGGCTCTGCATGAACTGGAACACTTTGGCTCCAGTGCCACTGCAATCAGCAGCTCTGCCACAGAATCAGATTGCATCAACATAAAGAAATAATTAAAAAGGTCCCATGGCAGGAAAAATGTCACTGAGGTTTTTTTAACATCAATGTGTTCCCCCAACCTCCCTATGGTCCCCCAATGGCTAGAAATGGCGATAGATGTAAACCGAGCGTTGGGTATCCTGCTCGGTCTTTGAGAAAATGAATGTTCAGAAGGGCTGATCTGGAATCTTGCTCCTTACATAAGGAGCAAGGTTACCTTTTCTCTACTTTGCCCGCCCAGAGAATTTGGCCCACCCATGGGAGAGAGAGACATGGCTTTCAAATGAGCAAAGTGGCCAAGTTGGTCAAGGCCCCCCCCTCTCCTCAAAAGCTACTGACTCAGAAATGGCACATACTAAGCTCATTGTGGGACTGGCTCTAGTGGCTGTAATTCTGCATCAAAGGCTGAATTTTGGGAAAAAAGACTTCAGATACAGTATTAGGGGACCACTAAGGTCTATATAAAAGAGACTTCAGATACAGTATTAGGGGACCACTATAAAACCCTCCAAAGAGCACCATGTCATTGGACCTTTAAAAGATAATGAAATAAATTACATATATATTATATTTGTCTGATGTACATATATTTGTCTGATATAAAAGGCTTATTCTGTACAGGCTTAAGTTGGATACATTTAGAAGTCAGAGAGACTAAATCAGTTCAGATTATGGATCATCTACAGTCTTGTTTGTTAACATAAGCAACAGATCGCTTGAAGAGCATTTTAACAAAGTGAGCAAACCATGTGTTGATATATGGGTCTGATAACATTTTAATTAATCAGACCTAATAGGATGTGAGTGTATCTGTAACTTCCTGTTCAGACTGAAGGCAGCTGTAAACTGTACGACTTGACCGCGGCTTTTTGTCACCGCCCACAGCTGGTGGGCTGGTGAGGAGCAGCTCACCTCAAACGAGCCTGGTGGCTCTGTAAACTGGTCACAGGAAGAAACTTGTTTTGGTGGAACGTTTGCACCCGATATATATATAATATTAAATTAAGTTATCTGTTCACGCAATACAGTTACACAATGCATTTAAGCCATTTGTACTGCCTGTGGCTTGTTGGCGCTATTCCTGCTCTCCCTGGTTTTCCCTTTGGTGTATCTTAATGTGTTGCTTGCACTTTACACAATCATTCATGCACACATACACCACATCTTAATAATGCTTTAATTTGGTCTAATTTGGTTGAGTTGATTTAATAAGAGTCCAGTTAAGTTAAACTTTATAATTTTGTGTCTATTTGGCCTAAAAGCCTACATACCTAAACCTACATAAAGTGTGCACCAAAACATCCCAGTTGGATAGTGAATTTCATTAACATATTCTTTGTAAATCTTTACAATAATTGAAAGATCATGAAAGAACGAGGCCTGTCTTGCTGCACGATCCAAGTTTTACTATTTTCAGCTTATATCTTGCCAGCTCTAAGTTTGTTGTTGTTTCGACACAAAGGGAGTTAGAGAACGACAACACACAGCGTAGAAGGCAGCAATTATAGTGGAAATGTACTTTCATTGATTTATACTACTTGCTGGATAAACCCGAATAAAAAAATGATCCAGCATGAAAACCCCAAGAAATTCATAGCCCAAAAAGCCACAGCATACTGTCGACTCCAGCTCTAAAAGAGTTGAATGTGACGTGACCTGAAGTAACATTACCCGCTAGCCATTTCCAAGCCAGTGTGTTCACACGGCCATCAACAATGGGAAAGTCAGCTTGTGTCCGCTGCTGCTGCAGGTGTACCATGGAAGGTCCTGTCTCCCTCCAGCTAGCCCTGCTGCTACCTGTTGTAGGCCCACACCTGAAATCAATCAAGGCAATCAGTGCCCTCAGCTCCATTTGCTCCTTTCAGTGTGTTGGGCACAGTTTCACATGCAGTGCATGAGCATTTATTTCCCTATTGATATGCTTTGCATTAAAGATACTCAATGACAGACAAACCAAATAAATAACTAAAACAGGTGGAACAGAAATTGTATGCAGTTCTGCAATACTGAATGAATTTTGTAATTTAAAGCTATGGTGTGTAGTTTCTTTCTCACCCATGAGGAATCCTAAGTAATGACATTAAAACTGTTAGAGCATGCACATGATACAAGCCTTCTGTGGTAGCGCACCACCCCCATACAGTTGCAAGTAGCCAAGGACGACATGGAGGATTAAAAAAACAAGATAGACATTTCAAAAGAGGTAATGATCTTTTCTTGTTTTTTTTTCACAAAAAGGTTGCCGGATGATACATTTTTCTGAAAAAAAGCCATACTGAGAAATACAGAGATAGTTGTGTGGAGCTGATGGTCTTAATTAGCCTTGTATCAACTAATTTGGCAACAACTTGAATGTAACGGAAGTTCATTAATATAAAAAAGTTACGCACTAGAGCTTTAATACTGAATAAAAAACATTGGTCATTTTAATTATTAATTGATTAAAATAGATTGAATTTGAGATAGTGCCTGACATTGTTTAAGGTTCTTTTCATTCCACTTGGATATTTACTTTACACCGTTAACTCAGACCCCATATCCAGTTAGTCACTTCACGAGTCTTGAGTGGATTAGATCATATATGTGACTATGTGTAAATAAAAATTGCATCTTAATTTTATCAGCAAACAAGACAATGTTTAAAAATGACAAATGTAATTGGAGCCGTCTACTCTGTACTCTGAACTGTGTGATATGGTATTACTTCAAGGAGAGACAACCCTTCCCCTCAATTTTGAGATAACAAATTTTGAAAAAACTGTGTATTACTTTTTCAGGACTTCATGACAATCTCTGAAACAACCAAAAGGCACACTGACCTTTTGCTTGGTGTGCAACATTTTTTGGGGGGGGGTTTTGTCTTGTCAATGACATAATCCCTTTTTTACCAATGTAAATTTTCTTTATCAGGCAGTTAAAGCCATATTTTTACTCATTTTCAGGCTACTCTAAAAATTAATTATCCTGTTATGCCAGGTTCATTCCAACTCTGGATGAGACAACACATTCACTCAGGTAATATTGGACCATTCTGATGTAGGATTTTAAAAATAAAGGTTAAAACCTCAATTTAAAGGCTGTAAAAGACATATTTTAACTGTTTTTTTCAGGCTACTCTAAAACGGAATCCTCCTGTTAAGTCAGATTCATTTCAACTCAGCGGGAGACAAAACATATCCAGTGTGTCACTCAGGTTATAGTGTACCGATCTGATGTATGATTTTTAAATTAAAGGATTAAATGTCAATTTAAAGCTATATTTGTAATAGTTTTCAGGCTGGTAAAGCCATATTTTAACTCCTTTTCAGGCTACTCCAAAAAGGAATCATCCTGTTAAACCAGATTCATTCGAACTCAAGGTGAGACAACACATATCCACTGTGTCACTCGGGAAATATCGGACCATTCTGATGTTGTTTGTTTAAAATTAAAGGTTTGAATATTTAATTAAATCTATATTTTAAATTGTTTTCAGGATGTTAAAGCCATATTTCAACTCTTTTTCAAGCTACTCAAAAAAAAGAATCCTCCTCTTAAGCCAGGTTCCTTTCAACTCAGGATGGGACAACATATATCCAGTGTGTCAAGCGGATAATATTGGACCATTCTGTTTTTACCATTCAAAATTAAACTCTTAATTGTCCATTTAAAGCTGTATCTGGAATTGTTTTCAGGCTGTTAAAGACATATTTCAACTCTTTTTAAGGCTTCTCTAAAAAAGAATCCTCCTGTTAAGCCAGATTCATTCCAACTCAGGGTGAGTCAACGCATATCCAGCATGTCATTTACATGATAGAACCTTTTGATCTGTGACTGAAAACGACCCGAAAGGGGCAGAGTTTAGAGCCATGTCCTTCCTCATTGGACAGCAAAAAAACAGCGGACCAATGAGAATGGGTTTGAATACACCAGGTGAAAAGGAACCGCCTCCAGGTGCAGGGAATAAATGTGTGTGAAATATTCCCGGACTGGTCTCATGTGACTCCATCAGGCAGAAGCATGGATCAAGTCCGCTGTCAGCTGTAGTGTAACATTTGTCTTTGTCTCATCATCTTCATCATGCTGTTTTCATTAAACCTTTTCTTAATTCTCTATTGGACCCCCAGCCTCTCTTTGTCCTCATCAAATCAAAGAACACGTTGTTAGTTTTTTCTAACAGTAGGCTCACAGAGAGCTGTGACTTCATCCTCTCTGTTATTAGTTAATAAATCAGTAACCTCTTGTTACTTTTTGTTGTTGTTTTTTAACCCAGTACATTTGCAGAAAAATTTACAATTTTAAATCTGATACAAATGATTGATATGAGGCTAGTAGCAGAGTGGAGGATCAGAAATCTGCTCCCTAAATCAAATCTATTATGTTCATCTTTTCTCACCATTGATGGACGTGTTGTGTTTTTTTTTGGCTAGGGGGGGGAGGCCGAGATTCTTGAAAATATTCAGAACAACGTCAGACTTTGCTTTCTATCTAACCTTTGAACAGAAATATTTTAACAACGTTGGTTTTAGGACACATTCTTAATATATACAAGGTTTGACAATAATCAGAGACAGTAACAACAACCTGTAATTCCATTTTAATAATAATTATATTAATAATAATAACAATAATGATAACAATAATGTATCTTTTATTAGTAACGCAAGGGGAAATTACACTTTACACTCTGTTGTTAATACACACATTACACACAGGCCTATACATGCACTAGAGATGTCAGAGTGGGGGGGGGCTGCCATTGGAAAGGCGTCCCTAAGACTGACACCCAGAAGACGGACAGTGCACAGGCACCTGCCTGAAAAATAGCCTATATTACTTTTTTTTTAAAGTATTTCAATGCCAAAACATAGATGTATCTTTTGGAACAGAGCAGGGTAATATTAAACAAGGCCATACTCAACCTTACAGTGGGCTACTAGCTACGTAGCTAGTAATGTTCACTCTGTGTTTTGTTGTTATACTGTGTGTAAAAGAGCGGTGCCGTTAAATCAGGTTTCAGGTAGGCTACGTACGGTACAGTCTGTGGTTTCAAGGTAACGGTAGGTAGCTAACATTAGCAGATAATATGTAGAATAAACACTGTAATACTAATATTACATTATCACACCACTCCCATCTGTGTGTTAAACAGTAGTGAGTGTAAGAAAACCGGAGGAGGCTGAGGTCCTTCAACATCTGCAGGATGATGCTGAGGATGTTTTATGAGTCTGTGGTGGCCAGTGCTATCCTCTTTGCAGTTACATGCTGGGGCAGCAGGTTGAGGGTAGCGGACATAGACATTGTGGGGGTGAATCTGGACTCTCTGATGGTGGTGTCAGACAGGAGGACGCTGTCCAAACTACATGCCATCTTGGACGATGTCTCGCATCCACTCCATGGCTTGCTGCTCAATCACAGGAGCACTTTCAGTGATAGACTCATTCTCCCACAATGCACCACAGAGCCCCACAGGAAGTCATTCCTGCCTGTGGCCATCAAACTTTATAAATCCTCCGGTTGAAACTGGACAATAATATCTGTTTTGTGCAATAACACTGGCCAGAAATGTGTGCAATACTCAACTGCTACTATTATTATTATTATTATTATTATCATTATTATTATTATTATTATTGTTATTATTATTATTGATATTATTATTACTTTTTACCATTGCAACTCCTTAATTATGTTAATTATACTGTATCAAAACATTCCTTTAACTATGTAAATACCGTACATATCCACACTCCTTATATTTCTTTATTTATATTTCTACTCTGATATTTCTACTATTTGTGCAACTGCAACACAGAGTTTCCCTTCGGGGATCATTAAAGTATTTCTGATTCTGATTCTGATCTGATTAGAGTAGAAGCAGAAACACAGCAACCACAGCGCTGCTCTGTGATGCTGTGTGTCTGTTAGACATGGAGACATTATCACTATATTATCTGGTTTATTTAGTTGCTTTGTCCGTTGAATGAGACAACAGAAAAGAGAAAGGGAAATGGAAACGTGAGTGTAAGAAAACCGGAGAATGAATTGGTGTGATGATGTCATTCCTCCTCTCGTCCAGGTGGAGGCGGTGGAGGACACAGCAACACAGGTGGTTTGTGATGGTTTTCATGGCAACAAGGAAATAAACACGCAGTGAAGGAGCTGCTGTAACATAGTGTAACATAGTGTAACATAGTTGTTGAGAGTGTGTGTGTTATCCCAGCGGTGTGTTAAACAGTAGAAGGAGTGTAAAAAGACTGGGTCCCGCTGTATTACTCAGGCTGCACTACAGCGTCTATTCACAGGCGCGATCCCACTACTGAGCGGCACGGGGGATTTGGCCTGCTCCGTGTCCGACCTGGGCCGGTGCACCCCTCCTTAGACCACCTGGTGGTCCCGGGCTCCCCCCCAGGAGCACCATATGGATACCGAACTTAGTGCGGACACCCGATCGGCATAGTCCGCTGCAGCTCAGAGATCCTGAGCTCAAACGATCCGCCAGCCTCGGCCTCCCGGGAACTTGGATTACAGGCGCTCGCCACCGCACCCGGCGGGAGATCTGTTCATTCATAAGAGGTTTGCGGTTTGCAAACGTGACGTCATCATAGAGCGCGCTGCAGCGGCATCTAGTGACGCAAACAAGGCTGATCAGCATCTGTAACACTCCCTCACTAATAAAACCTTTCAATAAAGATCAATAGGCCTACTGTATCTTTAAAAAGCGTATACGTCTTCTTATAGAAGTACTGCATTTATATAAATATATGTAGATTAGATTAGATTAGATATGTTCATATGTTAATACTGATCATACTCTTCATATTGTAATATAATAACATAATACTAGGCCTATTTATCCCAGTATCCTTTGCACTATGCTCTACATTTAAATAATTTTATTGATCTCTTCATTGCACTCATGCCTCTATATTGTTTCTGTTTAGAGTATGTATATATTGTGTATATATTAGTGTGTATATTTTTGTTTTGGTTGTTTTGTATGTGTAAGCACAGTGTGAGTATCAATGCTCCAAAGAAATATTCCTGGTACAGTGGGTACGGAAAGTATTCAGACCCCTTTAAATTTTTCACTCTTTGTTTCATTGCAGCCTTTTTCCAAAAATCAAAAAGTTCATTTTATTTCTCAGTAATGTACACTCAGCAACCCATCTTGACAGAAAAAAACAGAAATTTAGAAATTTTTGCATATTTATTAAAAAAACAAAAACTGAAATATCACATGGTCATATGTATTCAGACCCTTTGCCGTGACCCTCATCTCAGGTGCTGTCTATTTCTTCTGATCATCCTTGAGATGGTTCTACACCTTCATTGGAGTCCAGCTGTGTTTGATTATACTGATTGGACTTGATTAGGAAAGCCACACACCTGTCTATATAAGACCTTACAGCTCACAGTGCATGTCAGAGCAAATGACAATCATGAGGTCAAAGGAACTGCCTGAAGAGCTCAGAGACAGAATTGTGGCAAGGCACAGATCTGGTCAAGGTTACAAAAAAAAATTCTGCTGCACTTAAGGTTCCTAAGAGCACAGTGGCCTCCATAATCCTCAAATGGAAGACGTTTGGGACGACCAGAACCCTTCCTAGAGCTGGCCGTCCGGCCAAACTGAGCTATCGGGGAGAAGAGCCTTGGTGAGAGAGGCAAAGAAGAACCCAATGGTCACTGTGGCTAAGCTCCAGAGATGCAGTCGGGAGATGGGAGAAAGTTGTAGTAAGTCAACCATCACTGCAGCAATCCACCAGTCGGGGCTTTATGGCAGAGTGGCCCGAAGGAAGCCTCTCCTCAGTGCAAGACACATGAAAGCCCGCATGGAGTTTGCTAAAAACACCTGAAGGACTCCAAGATGGTGATAAATAAAATCCTCTGGTCTGATGAGACCAAGATAGAACTTTTTGGCCTTAATTCTAAGCGGTATGTGTGGAGAAAACCAGGCACTGCTCATCACCTGTCCAATACAGTCTCAACAGTGAAGCATGGTGGTGGCAGCATCATGCTGTGGGGGTGTTTTTCAGCTGCAGGGACAGGACGACTGGTTGCAATCGAAAGATGAATGCGGCCAAGTACAGGGATATCCTGGACGAAAACCTTTTCCAGAGTGCTCTGGACCTCAGACTGGGCCGAAGGTTTACCTTCCAACAAGACAATGACCCTAAGCACACCGCTAAAATAACGAAGGAGTGGCTTCACAACAACTCTGTGGCTGTTCTTGAATGGCCCAGCCAGAGCCCTGACTTAAACCCAATTGAGCATCTCTGGAGAGACCTGAAAATGACTGTCCACCAACGTTTACCATCCAACCTGACAGAACTGGAGAGGATCTGCAAGGAGGAATGGCAGAGGATACCCAAATCCAGATGTGAGAAACTTGTTGCATCTTTCCCAAAACGACTCATGGCTGTATTAGATCAAAAGGGTGCTTCTACTAAATACTGAACAAAGGGTCTGAATACTTATGACCATGTGATATTTCAGTTTTTGTTTTTTAATAAATATGCAAAAATTTCTAAATTTCTGTTTTTTTTCTGTCAAGATGGGTTGCTGAGTGTACATTACTGAGAAATAAAATGAACTTTTTTGATTTTTGGAAAAAGGCTGCAATGAAACAAAGAGTGAAAAATTTAAAGGGGTCTGAATACTTTCCGTACCCACTGTATGTGTCCTCATACCTGGCAAATAAAGCTGATTCTGATCCTGATCCTGATCCTGATTCTGATAATACTTTATTCATCCCACACTGGGGCACAGGCAAACAGGCAAACAACAAACAATGAGCAGAAGGTATAGACTGAATGTAAAGTGGCGGCAAATAAAGGTATTGTAAAGTGCGGTTGCCATAGTACAAAAAACAATATTACAGTGTAAGTAAGTGACGTAAAGATTAAATTGAATATGTAATTAAAATAATAAAGCAAAATTAGGTAACCATAATATAAATTATATTTACCTGTGACCATAAATAATACTGAAAAAGTAAGTAGGCTACTTGTAATGGAAAAATATAAATACAGATAATAAAGATATGCAGAGTGTGTGGAGTAAATGAAAAACAGGAGCAGAAACTACAACATGATCAGGTGGTGCAGGTGTTGCAGAGTCTGACAGCGGCCGGGATGAACGACCTGTGGTACCTCTCCTTCTTACACCGGGGGGTATCAGTCTGCTGCTGATGGAGCTGCTCAGGGACCCCCCAGTGTCATGTTGGGGGTGAGAGTTGTTATCCATGATGGATGTCAGCTTAACTAACACCCTCCTCTCCCCCACTTCCTCTATGGAGTCCAGAGGACAATCCAGGACAGAGCTCGCTCCCCTAATCAGTCTATTGAGTCTGCTCCTGGGAGGCGGAGTAGGCCAGGGGAGGTGTGAAAGAAGGGGCTGGTGGGTGTGAAGAGGGCGAGGAGGCATAACTGACTATATTCTATAGTGTGTATATAAAACCTTCATCTCAAAGTACCTTGGAGCCTATAGCCAAGCTGTCAAATAGATAGTGAAGTAAAAGGTCCAACATTTCTCCCCGGAGATATAACGGGCCTGACTGGCAGACTACAGTGTGTGCACCTGCAACACTGTGTGTCAGACAGCGTGGTCAGCAACACCGGTGCCCCGCAGGGGACTGTCCTCTCTCCCTTCCTCTTCACCACCTACACCACAGACTTCAACTACCGCACAGAGTCCTGCCATCTCTAGAAGTTTTCTGATGACTCTGCTGTGGTTGGATGTATCAGCAAGGGGGACGAGGCTGAGTACATAGCTGTGGTGGGGGACTTTGTCACATGGAGGGAGCAGAACCATCTACAACTCAACATGACAAAGACTAAGGAGCTGGTGGTGGATCTAAGGAGAGCCAAGGCACCAGTGAGCCCTGTTTCCATCCAGGGGGTCAATGTGGACATTGTGGAGGACCACAAATACCTGGGAGTGCACTTGGACAATATACTGGACTGGGCCAAGAAGACTCAAGCCCTCTACAGGAAGGGCCAAAGTCGTCTCTATTTTCTGAGGAGGCTGAGGTCCTTCAACATCTGCAGGATGATGCTGAGGATGTTTTATGAGTCTGTGGTGGCCAGTGCTATCCTCTTTGTAGTTGCATGCTGGGGCAGCAGGCTGAGGGTAGCGAACGCCAACAGACTCAACAAACTGATCCGCAAGGCCAGTGACGTTGTGGGGGTGGATCTGGACTCTCTGTTGGTGGTGTCAGACAGGAGGACTCTGTCCAAACTACATGCAATCTTGGACAATGTCTCGCAACCACTCCATGGCTTGCTGCTCAATCACAGAAGCACTTTCAGTGATAGACTCATTCTCCCACAATGCACCACAGAGCGCCACAGAAAGTCATTCCTGCCTGTGGCCATCAAACTTTATAACTCCTCCGACTAAAGGTCTGACACACAGACACTTAGAGAGGTTGAAACTGGACAATAATATCTGTTTTGTGCAATAACACTGGCCTGAAATGTGTGCAATACTCAACTGTTACTATTATTATTATTATTATTATTATTATTATAATTATTATTACTTTTCACCATTGCAACTCCTTAATTATGTTAATTATACTGTATCAAAACATTCCTTTAACTATGTAAATATTGTACATATCCACACTCCTTATATTTCTTTATTTATATTTCTACTCTGATATTTCTACTATTTGTGCAACTGCAACACAGAGTTTCCCTTCGGGGATCAATAAAGTATTTCTGAATCTGATTCTGATCTGATTAGAGAAGAAGCAGAAACACAGCAACCACAGCGCTGCTCTGTGATGCTGTGTGTCTGTTAGACATGGAGACATTATCACTATATTATCTGGTTTATTTAGTTGCTTTGTCCGTTGAATGAGACAACAGAAAAGAGAAAGGGAAATGGAAACGTGAGTGTAAGAAAACCGGAGAATGAATTGGTGTGATGATGTCATTCCTCCTCTCGTCCAGGTGGAGGCGGTGGAGGACACAGCAACACAGGTGGTTTGTGATGGTTTTCATGGCAACAAGGAAATAAACACGCAGTGAAGGAGCTGCTGTAACATAGTGTAACATAGTTGTTGAGAGTGTGTGTTATCCCAGCGGTGTGTTAAACAGTAGAAGGAGTGTAAAAAGACTGGGTCCCGCTGTATTACTCAGGCTGCACTACAGCGTCTATTCACAGGCGCGATCCCACTACTGAGCGGCACGGGGGCTTTGGCCTGCTCCGTGTCCGACCTGGGCCGGTGCACCCCTCCTTAGACCACCTGGTGGTCCCGGGCTCCCCCAGGAGCACCATATGGATACCGAACTTAGTGCGGACACCCGATCGGCATAGTCCGCTGCAGCTCAGAGATCCTGAGCTCAAACGGTCCGCCAGCCTCGGCCTCCCGGGAACTTGGATTACAGGCGCGCGCCACCGCACCCGGCGAGAAAGCACCTCATTCATAGAGGTTTTGGGATCTACGAATGTGACGTCATCAGGGAGCACGCTCCAGCAGCATCTTGTGACGAAAATAAAACGTGCAAGTTAGGTCTACATCAGTAATGCTTGTAAACAGGAGGAACTCCATATGTTGGGCTCTGATTGGCTAGTTGTGGAAAATGACCAGTTCATCTCAGAAAACATTCATATCTGCAATCTATTCGCAACAGACAACTATAGTCCATCTCTATTTTTACATTTATCTTCAGGGACATAACTGTTTACAAAACACTGATAATTTCAAATGTTATAGGCCTACAAGTGAGGCCTGTTCTGACAGTCAATAACAAGACCATATGTGGAACATATTTCACTGAAGTAACCATGGTGACATAGGAGATCTCTGCATGCTTCTTTATTTTTTAC
Organism: Etheostoma perlongum; assembly: GCA_026937815.1. Classification (NCBI taxonomy): domain Eukaryota; kingdom Metazoa; phylum Chordata; class Actinopteri; order Perciformes; family Percidae; genus Etheostoma; species Etheostoma perlongum. The sequence goes on along the minus strand of JAEKDQ010000818.1, from coordinate 132,528 downwards.
AAACCTTCAGAATCCAGTTCTGTTCACATGTCCTATCTGGAGGAAAGGAGCAACCAACAATTAATTCACAGCAATTCATTCTCCGTTTTGTTGGACTCACGTTTCTATTTACCTTTTACCTTCCTAAATTCCATTTAACATCTACAACAACATCCAACTGTGAGTATACAGTGTATACTCCAACAACATCTCTCTCTCCCCTGTGTGTGCGGGCATGTCTGTCTCATGTCAACATCAGGATTAATAATCTCATTAAATAATGTATTAAACTTGTAAAACGTGGACTGATTTCTGCTTTGAAATGTTACTGGGATGTTTCCTAATTCTTAAAAGTGAATTTAGAGAAGAAGAAAACAGGTCTGCCCCGGTTGGATCCCCAGTCAGGGCAGGGCCTTTCTGGGTGAAGTCTGGATGTCCTCCCCATGTCTGCGTGGGTTTAGTGAATAATAGTGAATAACAATAAGGAATAACCCAGTCATGCTGGTTGGCCTTACCTATTGGGTGTCATATGTGCCTCATTAACATATCTGAAGATTAATCATGTAGCATATGTGCAATATTTGTCACATCCATTATATTATTTTACAGTATATGATGACATACACTCACAAACGATCCGTTCTAATTAGTAACATTTTATAATGACGTGTCAGACAATTCAGAAAGAAGAAATATAAGATCATTTGATACACACTATGTGTTTAACAACAACTTGATGAATGATCAAATGAATGAATCCTATATTTTCAAATAACTGACTATATTCTATAGTGTGTATATAAAACTTTCATCTCAAAGTACCTTGGAGCCTATAGCCAAGCTGTCAAATAGATAGTGAAGTAAAAGGTCCAACATTTCTCCCCGGAGATATAACGGACCTGACTGGCAGACAGCAGTGTGTGCGCCTGCAACACTGTGTGTCAGACAGCGTGGTCAGCAACACCGGTGCCCCGCAGGGGACTGTCCTCTCTCCCTTCCTCTTCACCACCTACACCACAGACTTCAACTACCACACAGAGTCCTGCCATCTCCAGAAGTTTTCTGATGACTCTGCTGTGGTTGGATGTATCAGCGAGGGGGACGAGGCTGAGTACAGAGCTGTGGTGGGGGACTTTGTCACATGGAGGGAGCAGAACCATCTACAACTCAACATGACAAAGACTAAGGAGCTGGTGGTGGATCTAAGGAGAGCCAAGGCACCAGTGAGCCCTGTTTCCATCCAGGGGGTCAGTGTGGACATTGTGGAGGACCACAAATACCTGGGAGTGCACTTGGACAATAAACTGGACTGGGCCAAGAACACTCAAGCCCTCTACAGGAAGGGCCAAAGTCGTCTCTATTTTCTGAGGAGGCTGAGGTCCTTCAACATCTGCAGGATGATGCTGAGGATGTTTTATGAGTCTATGGTGGCCAGTGCTATCCTCTTTGCAGTTGCATGCTGGGGCAGCAGGCTGAGGGTAGCGGACATAGACATTGTGGGGGTGGATCTGGACTCTCTGTTGGTGGTGTCAGACAGGAGGACTCTGTCCAAACTACATGCCATCTTGGACAATGTCTCGCACCCACTCCATGGCTTGCTGCTCAATCACAGGAGCACTTTCAGTGATAGACTCATTCTCCCACAATGCACCACAGAGGCCCACAGGAAGTCATTCCTGCCTGTGGCCATCAAACTTTATAACTCCTCCGTCTACACACAGACACTTAGAGAGGTTGAAACTGGACAATAATATCTGTTTTGTGCAATAACACTGGCGTGAAATGTGTGCAATACTCAACTGCTACTATTATTATTATTATTATTATTATTATTATTACTTTTCACCATTGCAATTCCTTAATTATGTTAATTATACTGTATCAAAACATTCCTTTAACTATGTAAATACCGTACATATCCACACTCCTTATATTTCTTTATTTATATTTCTACTCTGATATTTCTACTATTTGTGCAACTGCAACACAGAGTTTCCCTTCGGGGGATCAATAAAGTATTTCTGATTCTGATTCTGATCTGATTAGAGTAGAAGCAGAAACACAGCAACCACAGCGCTGCTCTGTGATGCTGTGTGTCTGTTAGACATGGAGACATTATCACTATATTATCTGGTTTATTTAGTTGCTTTGTCCGTTGAATGAGACAACAGAAAAGAGAAAGGGAAATGGAAACGTGAGTGTAAGAAAACCGGAGAATGAATTGGTGTGATGATGTCATTCCTCCTCTCGTCCAGGTGGAGGCGGTGGAGGACACAGCAACACAGGTGGTTTGTGATGGTTTTCATGGCAACAAGGAAATAAATACGCAGTGAAGGAGCTGCTGTAACATAGTGTAACATAGTTGTTGAGAGTGTGTGTGTTATCCCAGCGGTGTGTTAAACAGTAGAAGGAGTGTAAAAAGACTGGGTCCCGCTGTATTACTCAGGCTGCACTACAGCGTCTATTCACAGGCGCGATCCCACTACTGAGCGGCACGGGGGATTTGGCCTGCTCCGTGTCCGACCTGGGCCGGTGCACCCCTCCTTAGACCACCTGGTGGTCCCGGGCTCCCCCAGGAGCACCATATGGATACCGAACTTAGTGCGGACACCCGATCGGCATAGTCCGCTGCAGCTCAGAGATCCTGAGCTCAAACGATCCGCCAACCTCGGCCTCCCGGGAACTTGGATTACAGGCGCGCGCCACCGCACCCGGCGGGAGATCGGTTCATTCATAAGAGGTTTGGGTTTTCCAAACACGACGTCATCATAGAGCACGCTACAGCGGCATCTAGTGACGCAAATAAGGCTGATCAGCATCTGTAACACTCCCTCACTGATAAAACCTTTCAATAAAGATCAATAGGCCTACTGTATCTTTAAAAAGCGTATACACACTAAAAAACGCTGGGTTATTTCAATAACCCAAATGCTGGGTTAATGAATGTGTCACTGTAGTTGTAGTTGTTTGTTGTTGTTTACTGGTATGTGGGTGAGGGTATGGAGGAGGGAGAGTTCTCTGAGGCCAGGGAGGACATGGCAGCTCTAGAAAAGGATTATGAAGAGGTTGGAGTGGACTCTATTGAAGGGAGAGGAGGAAGGAGAGGAGTAGGGTCTACATACTAATAAGTATACGCTGGGTTATTTTATAACCCAAATGCTGGGTTAAGGCTGTTGGGTCTTATGTTGGGTTGATTTAAACCAACGTTGGGTCAAAAGACTGTGACCCAACACGATGGGTCAAACCACAACGGCTCATTCTTCCGCCATTTCTGGACAGAAGGCAGGACGTCGACGAACACAGCTCCGGTAAGTGGAAACTTTAAGACGGTAAAACTATACAAATATGTTAGAATAACCAGACAATTTGGTTCCTGTAAACACACTAACACCCTTACACGGAATTAATTAACTATATAACGTTAACGTCATGAGTAGCTGTTATTTAGCGTCGTTGACGCACTTGACAGTGAGGATGACGAAGGGAAAAAAAGGACCGTTAGCTAACGCTAACGCTATGGCCCGAGCTCTAAAACTCTAAAACCTGATAATAACGCAAAAACAAGACAATGATAAAATAAAGAGACTTGTTCTCTCTTATGTGTTAAGCAGTTTAACAGTTACAAGGTATGTTTGTGTTTAGGTTTACGGCTGTATTGTTAATATAATGTAGCTATGGTAATGTTAGCTATTAGCTTAGCTAGCTGTCTGTATGGTTAACCGTAACGTTAGTTCACTTTAGCTAACGCTAGCTAGCGAGCTATAAGGCTAGCGTTATAGCACATTAACGTTAGCAGTTAACGGTTAGCTCAAACTCATCTTGTATCTTGCTAGCTAGCTAACTGCAGCTCCTCTAACGTTAGCTAGTAAATCTTTACTTTTTCTTCGTCGCTATTTTTGGTTCCTGTAAACACACTAACACCCTTATACGGGATTAATTAACTATATAACGTTTAATAATGTTAGCTAACAGCCTGGCTGCAGTGACTCAGCATATAGCTAGCTAGCTAACAGACTGGCTGGCTGCAGTGACTCAGCATATAGATAGCTAGCTAACGCTAATCAAGTTATTGTGATAATATTATTGTGATTAAAATCCAGTGAGCACATAATGACTGTGGTCTGAAGACTACTATGGAAATATGTATTACTGTATCTTAGGTGATACATGCTTCAATAGGATGGGGAAAAGTTATGTTTTAAGATTTTTTATTGAATTATTTTGAGCTGTGTTTGTGTTGATTTGCAGTCTTTAAAGTGCCAAATGATGACTAAGGCTGTTCATTAGTTCTGTTATAGATTATGTAAAATATTTATATTCTTTGCTAGGTTAATCTAAAAATGCAATGGTTATTACAGAGATGTACCAGTGTGAATGTACACTGTTATAGTGTTTACTGTATGCTATAGTATCCATATTAATTAATACATAATTATAGTAAAAAAAGAATTACATCTTGGACTCATTTTGATCATCCTAGACTCTCATTTGGGTATTTAGCATGCAAGATTACACAGTGTTGAATCTAAACGGTCAACATGGCGCTAGTGGTTATGAGAGTACTTCTTAGTGTTAGTGCTACTATTTTGGTCAAAATGGCCGATGAGCTATAGAACAATCCATAAGTGCAAAATCATATGTGACCCTAAAAATTGTCTCTATTCATTTCTAACAGATGGATGATTTTGTGAAGGAGAAACTTCTTGAATGGGCGCCGGCTGAGCTGCTCCCTGCGGTTGAAGGTATTCTACAGTACTCACTTTAATTATGGGGGGTTTAAAACAAATTTAGGTAAAGACCATCTTGCAACTGGTAATAAATACAGTGTAGCTTGCTTTATACATGTTTATATGTGTTTGTCAACCCAATAAAAAATGTTATGTAACTATTGGTAATATAAACAATTAATGTGTTTTTCAGCTGAGCAGATTGATAGAGAGTGCTTGTATCTCTTGGACGGAAACAGGTTGAGCTCCCTGATACCTCTCCTTGGGCCACCGCTAAAATTTCAACTCCAGCTCAAAAAGTTGTTTGAGGTACGTATAGAGTCATAGGTCTCCACAAATGGGTTACGTGTGCTTCCAGTGTAGAAGATCTTTAGGCAATGACATAAGACATTTTTTTGGCCATCTGAGAGTGATACATAACGTACTCCACATCAACATATTTCCAGTGCGCTCCAGTTGGGTGCCATCGCTCATTTAATCACATGAGATCGTTTAAGAGACGCCTACTGGGCCATGCTGTTGAGTTTGAAGTTGGAACAGAGGAAGAAAATTCTTCAGTTGAACTTCCTGACAGGTCTGCAGATCCACAACGTGATGTGGATCTGTCAACCTTTTGGTACCAAACCTGTACCAAACAAAGATTATTATTATTTTTTTTAGACTGTAGGATACAATTTGTATGCCGGGGACGTCTCTGTAGCACCACAATACTTTATTTTACAATGATTTGACACATATTTTGCCTTTAACAAATATTGCGCCCTCCTGCGATTTGGATGTTGCACTAGTTCATGATACGATTTCCATAAAATTGCGATTAATTGTGCAGCCCTTGTCCCATTGTCGTCCTCTAGTTCACAGTTCAGTCAGCTTTGTAGAGCTGGTGCTACTACACTGGCCCAGCATAGTTGAATGGACCTTTATGAATTCACAAAAAAAAATTGGTCCAAATCTATGCTGCATAGGTTAGTTATGAATATGTTTAATATTGCATGCATTTTATTTTATTGCATTTTTATTAATTTTTACAGACAAACGAGGCGATGTAGCCTTGCAGCTGCTGACGGTTCTACTCCCAGCTGCACCTTACAGACTGGGGACAAGAGTTGTCCATCCCAGCAGCCTGGAGACGCCAGGGCCTTCATCGATGTCCAGCCTGTGAGTTCAGACCGTCACTTTTAATATCCGTCAAATCCAAAGCAGCATTTACTGTTTTCATATCCAGTAATATGATTATTGGATATCAGCTCATATAATGAGGTTCTATATCTGATTAATCTAGTTTCATGTTGATATGTCTTTTATTCTTGAAATCTAGGACTAGACAAAGGCTAGACTAACTAGGCTTGTTAAGAATATTATTTGTATTTATTCATTCTTTTTGTTTGTTTTTTTGCTCAGATTGCGACCAACATGGCAGAATACCTGATGAGATCCAGCACAGAGCCCCCATACGTTCTAATGCTGGGGGAGGACATCAGTGCTCACAAGCTTTTGTCATTGTGAAGGGGGGCATTGGAGCAGCCGTCTCTTTGGCTGCTGTGGACGTCTGTCTCACGGCGTTTTTGTCTTCGATGCCGGTTATCCAAAACTTTGTGCTAAAGTTTGGGAGTTCATCCAGACTACCGTGTTTCGGAGACCAGGACATGAATCAAACGCTAAAGTGCCCATATTCTGCACTGAAGACAGAGGAGATTCAGGAACCAGATCTCACTCAGACATCATGGATGGTTTTTATCGTGGTGTGTGTGTGTGTGCAGAGACACAAAATAACCCCCAAATCCCAGAAAAAAGAGATTTAAAAGTTGGTTTGAAAGTTCAATGCATGAAGTTTAAGAAATTGTGACTTTTTGTCCGTTTAGTGATGTAATAAGTGACACATCACGTTTTTAAATCAAAAATGTCAAATTACTTTTGTATTCTTTTTATACTACTTTTTAATGTTACCTGAAATTAATTGTAATGTTTAATTTTGTCTAAAGTGATATGTTTGGCTTGAAGCAGTAAAACAAAATGCTGGGATGTTCTTGATTATTTCATAATTTCATCAATACATTTCTTAATGCAAAAATCGAGTGGAAAAAAAAAATACAGATAACCCAGAATATGGGTTGTATTTTTCTAACCCATTTTAGGTTGTTTTAACCCAACAACATGGTCATTTTTAACCAATTGTTGGGTAGAAAATATAACCCAACATGCTGGGTCAAAACAACCCAGCGATGGCTCGGTCCATATTTGACCCAGCACTTGGTTACCAATATGACCCAAGTTGGGTTATTTTTAACCCAGCAGTTTTAAGTGTAAATTATTGTGTAAGAAAGTGTTCTTTCTGTACAACATACAGGGGCACAATGTTTTTGCATTTGTTTTTAGATGTGTACCCTTGTGTTTGATTAATGAATGTAGTTGTAGTTGTTTGTTGTTGTAATAAATAAATAAAACGGAACATGACTCTTCCAGATATGTATTGATATCACAGACAGATAAGTAAAACCTAAGCCATTTTACTCTCTAAAACACTTCTCATACGTCTTGGGAGTCACACTGTGAAGAAATAATCATTCTAACTTTTATAGATGACAAAATACAGACATTTTTTCAAAGAAAGTCCAGACGCTTTGTCTTTGTCTTTGTCTTATCATCCTCATCATGCTGTTGCAATAAACTTTTTCTTAATTCCCCAATTTGACCCTCAGCCTCCTTCCTCAGAGATCCGATAACCCGATGTTAGTTTTGAAAACCTAACACAATATAAACATACACTGACCTCCTCGAGCTTTTTATTTTTGTTATTCTACGTTACCGGCATTTCATTTGCATATTAGCTAAATATTTAGTTTCACTCGAAACATTTAGATTTAACGTTTAGATTTAGATTCAACATTTAGATTTAGATTTAACATTTAAATTTAATATTTAGATTTAACATTTAATATTTGGATTTAACTATTTAAAATATTTACAAGTTGACAAATATTGTTGTAAATGTGCAAGAAAGGGACCCTCAAAATTTCAGACCAGTTTTTGAAACATTATTTAAAGCTAAATGTGACAAAATGTTGGTTATTTTCAGCGTGAGCCTTTCCAAACACGCCCCATAGACAATTGCCGTTATTAACGCTCATTTAAAAAAAATTATTTAACCAGGAATGTCCCGTTGAGGTTAAAAACCTCTTTTTCAAGGGTTAACTATAGTTAAAAACAATAGCGGTGTTATGTTCCATATTATATGTTTTTCCATTCTACACGTTATTACATGGTAGCTAACGGTACTTAGATTCAACATTGAGCTAGCTAACGCTGATTTAGCTATAAAAGTAATCCAACTGCCAGAGGAGAACAATGAAAAAGGAACTTTTGCCGCCAAACAGTCTTTTGTTCTGAAATATAGCTAGCTATGCTAATGCAGAAGCAAAGCCATTATGGAATTTGACGGTATTGAGGGTTTTAAATTATGATTTATTCTTCATTTTCTTTCAAACTATCTTAAAAATATTCCTAAAACCATGTAGTTGACGGTAACGCACAAAGACAACATGACGTTACACCAGTAAGGTTAACGGACAGAACCGACCAACCTCCAATCCCTTTGAGCCTCGGTTTGTTTCTTTTAATGGAGGCCGTAACAGTGGCTAACATTGCTGTTTTTCTTTTCATTTTGTATTCGTTAAATAATAAAGTTGACGGAGAAGCAGGAATATGGATTGACTGAGAGGATGGTTTCTCATGGCAAGCCATTTTAACATTTAAAAGTTAGACAAGCCTCAATGCCAACGGTGCTACACCCTCCAAGAAATCATGCATAACATCTGAGGAAGAGATGTTTTACGCCAAAATTGTAATCTAACTGGTCAAATACACATACACCACGAACTCCATACATTCCTTTGTTTTCTGGATTTTGTTTTACACAGTCTAAATCAGGGGTCTTCAACAGGGGGGTCCTTGACCCCTAGGGGGGGTCAGCAGAGGTACTGCATGGGGGTCGAAAAGTTTTGGTTGATTAGACATTTTTACATCCCCCCCTGCAATTTTCAATCAGAGTGGCATGGCCACCCTACTCACTGTGCCTCGCACATGTTTAAAATAAAAACATGAATATAACATATCTGTGTATTATTTGAGTATCTTAGTATTGAATGCACAATAACAAGGTACATTTACACATGGCACTATAGGACCTGTTTGATATAACACAATTTTATACAATATATATAATTAGGGGGTCCCCGCTCCATCTCGCCATCAGTTTGGGGGTCCTTGGCCTGGAAAACGTTGAAGACCCCTGGTCTAAATGGTATCTGTGTACATCAACATTTCTTAAAACAAAATCTGATTCACTGAAGTTCTTTTTCATGTCAGAGTGAGTAGCCATGCAGTATCTACAGATTCGACCAGCACCAAAAGACATATTAAATCCACCTATCATGTGAGATGACAGATTGTCTCCCAATATTGCAGCTATAGCTCCAAAAACACGCTTCTCCATGCCATTAACAATGATAGTAAGTCCCTCTGATGACAGTTTCTTAAGGTCATCCAGTAATGGTTTTAAAATGACATCTAAACCAAACCTTTTGACGTGAACGTTACGGACAAGCAAAGCTAACTGGATAAGTTTTAGTTGTGAGCAGCACTTTGAGCCTACATTTCCAACAGTGTAGTAAAATGCACAAAGTTTGTGTTTGTTGCGTTTAGAACCCAGCGGATTACACACCTCAAATTCATCCTCATAGAGGTGTAACCTCAGAGCATCTGGATTATGAAGAGGTTGGAGTGGACTCTATCTGAGGGTGAAAAGCAGTAGGTCTACAGAAGTGGCTACTGCATATATATAAATATATGTAGATTAGATTAGATTAGATATGTTCATATGTTAATAATGTTCATACTCTTCATATTGTAATATAATAACATAATATTATTTATCCCAGTATCCTTTGCACTATGCTCCACATTTAAATAATTTTATTGATCTCTTCATTGCACTCATGCCTCTATATTGTTTCTGTTTAGAGTATGTATATATTGTGTATATATTAGTGTGTATATTTTTGTTTTGGTTGTTTTGTATGTGTAAGCATACATACTCCAAAGAATAATTCCTGGTATGTGTCCTCATACCTGGCAAATAAAGCTGATTCTGATCCTGATCCTGATCCTGATTCTGATAATACTTTATTCATCCCACACTGGGGAACAGGCAAACAGGCAAACAACAAACAATGAGCAGAAGGTATAGACTGAATGTAAAGTGGCGGGCCAAATAAAGGTATTGTAAAAGTGCGGTTGCCATAGTACAAAAAAATAATATTACAGTGTAAGTAAGTGACGTAAAGATTAAATTGAATATGTAATTAAAATAATAAAGCAAAAGTAGGTAACCATAATATAAATTATATTTACCTGTGACCATAAATAATACTGAAAAAGTAAGTAGGCTACTTGTAATGGAAAAATATAAATACAGATAATAAAGATATGCAGAGTGTGTGGAGTAAATGAAAAACAGGAGCAGAAACTACAACATGATCAGGTGGTGCAGGTGGTGTAGAGTCTGACAGCGGCCGGGATGAACGACCTGTGGTACCTCTCCTTCTTACACCGGGGGGTATCAGTCTGCTGCTGATGGAGCTGGTCAGGGACCCCCAGTGTCAGTTGGGGGTGAGTTGTTATCCATGATGGATGTCAGCCAGAACATCCTCCTCTCCCCCAGTGTCTTAAGTCCAGAGGACAATCAACAGAGCTTGCTCCCCCTAATCAGTCTATTGAGTCTGCTCCTGGGAGGCGGAGTAGGCCAGGGAGGTGTGAAAGAAGGGGCTGGTGGGTGTGAAGAGGCGGGAGGCATAACTGACTATATTCTATAGTGTGTATATAAAACCTTCATCTCAAAGTACCTTGGAGCCTATAGCCAAGCTGTCAAATAGATAGTGAAGTAAAAGGTCCAACATTTCTCCCCGGAGATATAACGGACCTGACTGGCAGACTACAGTGTGTGCACCTGCAACACTGTGTGTCAGACTGGCGTGGTCAGCAACACCGGGGCCCAGGGGTGTCCTCTCTCCCTTCCTCTTCACCACCTACACCACAGACTTCAACTACCGCACAGAGTCCTGCCATCTCCAGAAGTTTTCTGATGACTCTGCTGTGGTTGGATGTATCAGCGAGGGGGACGAGGCTGAGTACATAGCTGTGGTGGGGGACTTTGTCACATGGAGGGAGCAGAACCATCTACAACTCAACATGACAAAGACTAAGGAGCTTGTGGTGGATCTAAGGAGAGCCAAGGCACCAGTGAGCCCTGTTTCCATCCAGGGGGTCAATGTGGACATTGTGGAGGACCACAAATACCTGGGAGTGCACTTGGACAATAAACTGGACTGGGCCAAGAAGACTCAAGCCCTCTACAGGAAGGGCCAAAGTCGTCTCTATTTTCTGAGGAGGCTGAGGTCCTTCATGAGGTCATGACCGAAAGAACGAGATCCAGGGTACAAGCGGCTGAAATGGGTTTGTCAGGAGGGTGGCTTATCTCCCTTAGAGATAGGGTGAGAAACTGTCATCCGAGAGGAGCTTGGAGTAAGCCAGTGAGCCAGTTGAAGTTCGGGCATGGTAAATGTCTCCAGGGCCTCCCTAGGGAGGTGTTCCAGGCTGCCCAGCTGGGGGAGGCCTCAGGGAAGACCCACTAGGTGGAGACATGGGAGACATTATAACCAACTGCCTCCCCAGTTTGTGGTTAATGCCTCCTTAGGAGGGACCTGTTTGGGGTCCCCTACTGGGAGCTGCCATATGGATAACGAACTTAGTGCGGACACCCGATCGGCATAGTCCGCTGCAGCTCAGAGATCCTGAGCTCAAACGATCCGCCAGCCTCGGCCTCCCGGGAACTTGGATTACAGGCTCAAACGGTGGCGCCACCGCACCTCGGCGAAAAATATCTCATTCATAGAGGTTTTGGGATCTACGAATGTGCGTCATCAGGGAGCACGCCCCAGCAGCATCTAGTGACAGAAATAAAACGTGCAAGTTAGGTCTACATCAGTAATGCTTGTAAACAGGAGGAACTCCATACGTTAGGCTCTGATTGGCTAGTTGTGGAAAATGACCAGTTCATCTCAGAAAACATTAATATCTGCAATCTATTCGCAACAGACAACTATAGTCCATCTCTATTTTTACATTTCTCTTCAGGGACATAACTGTTTACAAAACACTGATAATTTCAAATGTTATAGGCCTAATAAGGCCTGTTCTGACAGTCAATAACAAGACCATATGTGGAACATATTTCACTGAACCATGGTGACATAGGAGATCTCTGCATGCTTCTTTTATTTTTTACAAACCTTCAGAAACCAGTTCTGTTCATTGTCCTATCTGGAGAAAGGAGCAACCAACAATTAATTCACAGCAATTCATTCTCCGTTTTGTTGGACTCACATTTTTTATTTTCCTTTCCATTTAACATCTCCAACATCCAAATTCATTTATACGGTGGATCACATCTCATGTCAACATCAGGGATGTCTGTCTCATGTCAACATCAATTAATAATCTCATTAAATAACTGTATTAAACTTGTAAAACGTGGACTGATTTCTGCTTTGAAATGTTACTGGGATGTTTCTAATTCTTAAAAGTAAATTTAGAGAAGAAGAAAACAGGTCTGCCCCGGTTGGATCCCCAGTCAGGGCAGGGCCTTTCTGGGTGAAGTCTGGATGTCCTCCCCATGTCTGCGTGGGTTTAGTGAATAATAGTGAATAACAATAAGGAATAACCCAGTCATGCTGTTGGCCTTACCTATTGGGTGTCATATGTGCCTCATTAACATATGAAGATTAATCATGTAGCATATGTGCAATATTTATCACATCCATTATATATTATTTTACAGTATATGATGACATACACTCACAATCTATCAGTTCTAATTAGTAACATTTTATAATGACGTGTCAGACAATTCAGAAAGAAGAAATATAAGATCATTTGATACACACTATGTGTTTAACAACAACTTGATGAATGATCAAATGAATGAATCCTATATATTTTCAAATAACTGACTATATTCTATAGTTTGTATATAAAACCTTCATCTCTAAGTACCTTGGAGCCTATAGCCAAGCTGTCAAATAGATAGTGAAGTAAAAGGTCCAACATTTCTCCCCGGAGATATAACGGACCTGACTGGCAGAAGCTACAGTGTGTGCAGCCTGCAACACTGTGTGTCAGGCTAACAAGTGGTCAAAACAGGGGCCCCCAGGTGGTCTGTGAGGCCTGGTTCTTCACCACCTACACCAAGACTTTAACTACGTACAGAGTCCTGTATCTCCAGAACCTTTCAGATGACTCTGCTGTTAGGATTAAACAGTAGGGACGAGAGCTGAGTACAGAGCTGTGGTGGAGGGACTGTAACTGGAGGGAACTACCATCTACAACTCAACATGACAAAGACTAAGGAGCTGGTGGTGGATCTAAGGAGAGCCAAGGCAGCAGTGAGCCCTGTTTCCATCCAGGGGGGTCAGTGTGGACATTGTGGAGAGACCAAAATACCTGGGAGTGCACTTGGACAATGGACTGGGCCAAGAACACTCAAAAAAGTTTACAGGAAGGGCCAAAGTCGTCTCTATTTTTTCTGAGGAGGCTGAGGTCCTTCAACATCTGCAGATGATGCTGAGGATGTTTTATGAGTCTATGGTGGCCAGTGCTATCCTGGCAGTTGCATGCTGGGGCAGCAGGCTGATGGATATGCGGACGCCAACAGACTCAACAAACTGATCCACAAGGCCAGTGACGTTGTGGGGGTGATCTGGACTCTCTGTTGGTGGTGTCAGACAGGAGGATGCTGTCCAAAACTACATGCAATCTTGGACAATGTCTCTCCACTCCATGGCTTGCTGCTCAATCACAGGAGCACTTTCAGTGATAGACTCATTCTCCCACAATGCACCACAGAGGCCACAGAAAGTCATTCCTGCCTGTGGCCATCAAACTTTATAACTCCTCCGACTAAAGGTCTGACACACACTTAGAGAGGTTGAAACTGGACAATAATATCTGTTTTGTGCAATAACACTGGCCTGAAATGTGTGCAATACTCAACTGTTACTATTATTATTATTATTATTATTATTACTTTTCACCATTGCAACTCCTTAATTATGTTAATTATACTGTATCAAAACATTCCTTTAACTATGTAAATACCGTACATATCCACACTCCTTATATTTCTTTATTTATATTTCTACTCTGATATTTCTACTATTTGTGCAACTGCAACACAGAGTTTCCCTTCGGGGATCAATAAAGTATTTCTGATTCTGATTCTGATCTGATTAGAGAAGAAGCAGAAACACAGCAACCACAGCGCTGCTCTGTGATGCTGTGTGTCTGTTAGACATGGAGACATTATCACTATATTATCTGGTTTATTTAGTTGCTTTGTCCGTTGAATGAGACAACAGAAAAGAGAAAGGGAAATGGAAACGTGAGTGTAAGAAAACCGGAGAATGAATTGGTGTGATGATGTCATTCCTCCTCTCGTCCAGGTGGAGGCGGTGGAGGACACAGCAACACAGGTGGTTTGTGATGGTTTTCATGGCAACAAGGAAATATACACGCAGTGAAGGAGCTGCTGTAACATAGTGTAACATAGTGTAACATAGTTGTTGAGAGTGTGTGTTATCCCAGCGGTGTGTTAAACAGTAGAAGGAGTGTATAAAGACTGGGACTGGGACCACTGTATTACTCAGGCTGCACTACAGCGTCTATTCACAGGCGCGATCCCACTACTGAGCGGCACGGGGGCTTTGGCCTGCTCCGTGTCCGACCTGGGCCGGTGCACACCTCCTTAGACCACCTGGTGGTCCCGGGCTCCCCCAGGAGCACCATATGGATACCGAACTTAGTGCGGACACCCGATCGGCATAGTCCGCTGCAGTTCAGAGAACCTGAGCTCAAACGATCCACCAGCCTCGGCCTCCCGGGAACTTGGATTACAGGCGCGCGCCACCGCACCCGGCGAGAAAGCACCTCATTCATAGAGGTTTTGGGATCTACGAATGTGACGTCATCAGGGAGCACGCTCCAGCAGAATCTTGTGACAGAAATAAAACGTGCAAGTTAGGTCTACATCAGTAATGCTTGTAAACTGGAGGAACTCCATACGTTGGGCTCTGAAGGCTAGCTGTGGAAAATGACCAGTTCATCTCAGAAAACATTAATATCTGCAATCTATTTGCAACAGACAACTATAGTCCATCTCTATTTTTACATTTATCTTCAGGGACATAACTGTTTACAAAACACTGATCATTTCAAATGTTATAGGCCTACATGTGAGGCCTGTTCTGACAGTCAATAACAAGACCATATGTGGAACATATTTCACTGAAGTAACCATGGTGACATAGGAGATCTCTGCATGCTTCTTTATTTTTTACAAACCTTCAGAATCCAGTTCTGTTCACATGTCCTATCTGGAGGAAAGGAGCAACCAACAATTAATTCACAGCAATTCATTCTCCGTTTTGTTGGACTCACGTTTCTATTACCTTTTACCTTCCTAAATTCCATTTAACATCTACAACAACATCCAACTGTGAGTATACAGTGTATAATCCAATGACATCTCTCTCTCCCTGTGTGTGCCAATGTCTGTCTCATGTCAACATCAGGATTAATAATCTCATTAAATAATGTATTAAACTTGTAAAACGTGGACTGATTTCTGCTTTGAAATGTTACTGGGATGTTTCCTAATTCTTAAAAGTGAATTTAGAGAAGAAGAAAACAGGTCTGCCCTGAAGTTGGTCAGGATCCCCCAGTCAGGGCAGGGCCTTTCTGGGTGAAGTCTGATGTCCTCCCCATGTCTGCCGTGGGTTTAGTGAATAATAGTGAATAACAATAAGGAATAACCCAGTCATGCTGGTTGGCCTTACCTATTGGGTGTCATATGTGCCTCATTAACATATCTGAAGATTAATCATGTAGCATATGTGCAATATTTGTCACATCCATTATATTTATTTTTTACAGTATATGATGACATACACTCAAAGAGATCCGTTCTAATTAGTAACATTTTATAATGACGTGTCAGACAATTCAGAAAGAAGAAATATAAGATCATTTGATACACACTATGTGTTTAACAACAACTTGATGAATGATCAAATGAATGAATCCTATATATTTTCAAATAACTGACTATATTCTATAGTTTGTATATAAAACTTTCATCTCAAAGTACCTTGGAGCCTATAGCCAAGCTGTCAAATAGATAGTGAAGTAAAAGGTCCAACATTTCTCCCCGGAGATATAACGGACCTGACTGACAGACTACAGTGTGTGCGCCTGCAACACTGTGTGTCAGACAGCGTGGTCAGCAACACCGGGGCCCTGCAGGGGACTGTCCTCTCTCCCTTCCTCTTCACCATCTACACCACAGACTTCAACTACCACACAGAGTCCTGCCATCTCCAGAAGTTTTCTGATGACTCTGCTGTGGTTGGATGTATCAGCGAGGGGGGGCTGAGGAGGCTGAGTACAGAGCTGTGGTGGGGGACTTTGTCACATGGAGGGAGCAGAACCATCTACAGCTCAACGTGACAAAGACTAAGGAGCTGGTGGTGGATCTAAGGAGAGCCAAGGCACCAGTGAGCCCTGTTTCCATCCAGGGGGTCAGTGTGGACATTGTGGAGGACCACAAATACCTGGGAGTGCACTTGGACAATAAACTGGACTGGGCCAAGAACACTCAAGCCCTCTACAGGAAGGGCCAAAGTCGTCTCTATTTTCTGAGGAGGCTGAGGTCCTTCAACATCTGCAGGATGATGCTGAGGATGTTTATGAGTATCTGTGGTGGCCTGTGCTATCCTCTTTGCAGTTGCATGCTGGGGCAGCAGGCTGAGGGTGTTGGACAGGATAGACAGTTGTGGGGGGCTGGTTTTCTCTGTTGGTCTGTGTCAGACATTGAGGACGCTGTCCAAACTACATGCCATCTTGGACAATGTCTCCCAGCATGTTTACCCACTCTGGACTCTCTGTTGGTGGTGTCCAGGGGGACGCTGTCCATGGCTTGCTGCTCAATCACAGGAGCACTTTCAGTGATAGACTCATTCTCCCAAATGCACCACAGAGGCCCACAGGAAGTCATTCCCTGCCTGTGGCCATCAAACTTTATAACTCCTCCGTGTGCTACACACAGACACTTAGAGAGGTTGAAACTGGACAATAATATCTGTTTTGTGCAATAACACTGGCGTGAAATGTGTGCAATACTCAACTGCTACTATTATTATTATTATTATTATTATTATTATTATTATTATTATTATTACTTTTCACCATTGCAATTCCTTAATTATGTTAATTATACTGTATCAAAACATTCCTTTAACTATGTAAATACCGTACATATCCACACTCCTTATATTTCTTTATTTATATTTCTACTCTGATATTTCTACTATTTGTGCAACTGCAACACAGAGTTTCCCTTCGGGATCAATAAAGTATTTCTGATTCTGATTCTGATCTGATTAGAGTAGAAGCAGAAACACAGCAACCACAGCGCTGCTCTGTGATGCTGTGTGTCTGTTAGACATGGAGACATTATCACTAT
Organism: Etheostoma perlongum; assembly: GCA_026937815.1. Taxonomy (NCBI): domain Eukaryota; kingdom Metazoa; phylum Chordata; class Actinopteri; order Perciformes; family Percidae; genus Etheostoma; species Etheostoma perlongum. The sequence goes on along the minus strand of JAEKDQ010000818.1, from coordinate 115,191 downwards.
ATTATCTGGTTTATTTAGTTGCTTTGTCCGTTGAATGAGACAACAGAAAAGAGAAAGGGAAATGGAAACGTGAGTGTAAGAAAACCGGAGAATGAATTGGTGTGATGATGTCATTCCTCCTCGTCCAGGTGGAGGCGGTGGAGGACACAGCAACACAGGTGGTTTGTGATGGTTTTCATGGCAACAAGGAAATAAACACGCAGTGAAGGAGCTGCTGTAACATAGTGTAACATAGTTGTTGAGAGTGTGTGTTATCCCAGCGGTGTGTTAAACAGTAGAAGGAGTGTAAAAAGACTGGGTCCCGCTGTATTACTCAGGCTGCACTACAGCGTCTATTCACAGGCGCGATCCCACTACTGAGCGGCACGGGGGCTTTGGCCTGCTCCGTGTCCGACCTGGGCCGGTGCACCCCTCCTTAGACCACCTGGTGGTCCCGGGCTCCCCCAGGAGCACCATATGGATACCGAACTTAGTGCGGACACCCGATCGGCATAGTCCGCTGCAGCTCAGAGATCCTGAGCTCAAACGATCCGCCAGCCTCGGCCTCCCGGGAACTTGGATTACAGGCGCGCGCCACCGCACCCGGCAAGAGCCTCATTCATAGAGGTTTTGGGATTGCTACGAATGTGACGTCATCATAGGGAGCACGCTCCAGCTGCATCTAGTGACGAAAATAAAACGTGCAAGTTAGGTCTACATCAGTAATGCTTGTAAACAGAGGAACCTCCATACGTTAGGCCTATGGCTAGTTTTAAAAAATGACCAGTTCATCTCAGAAAACATTATATCTGCAATCTATTCGCAACAGACAATATAGTCCATCTCTATTTTTACTGATTTATCTTCAGGGACATTGTTTATAAAACATATAATTTCATTTATCCCAGTATCATTTGCACTATGCTCTGACATTTAAATAATTTTATTGATCTCTTCATTGCACAATGCCTCATATTGTTTCTGTTTAGACTATGTAACCATTGTGACATATTAGTGTGTATATTTTTCTTTATTTTTTGTACCTTCAAATCAGTTCTGTTCACATGCTCCTGGAAAAGGAAACCAACAATGTCCTCATACCTGGCAAATAAAGCGATTCTGATCCTGATCCTGATCCTGATTCTGATAATACTTTATTCATCCCACACTGGGGCCATTTAACATCTAACAACAAACATGAGCAGAAGGTATAGACAGTGTAAAGTCCAACAAATAAAGGTATTGTAAAGTGTTGCTGCCATAGTACAAAAAACAATCATGTAAACATCAAAGATTAATTGATCTCATTAAAAAATAATAAAACTTGTAAAACGTGGACTGATTTAAATTATTTTAATGTTACTGGGATGTTTACTGATTCTTAAAAGTGAATTTAGGAAAAATATAAATACAGATAATAAAGATATGCCCAGTCAGGGCAGGGCCTAAATGAAAACAGGAGCAGAAACTACCATGTCTCAGTGGGTTTAGTGCAGGTGGTGTGAATAACAATAAGGAATAACCCAGTCATGCTGGTTGGCCTTACCTATGGGTGTCATATGTGCCTCTTAACATATCTGAAGATTAATCATGTAGCATATGCTGATATTTGGTCACATCCATTATATTTATTTTTACAGATATGATGACATACACTCACACAAACCCCCATCCTTCTAATTAGTAACATTTTATAATGAGGACAGACAATTCAGAAATCAGAAATTAAGATCATTTGATACACACTATGTGTTTAACAACAACTTGATGAATGATCAAATGAATGAATCCTATATATTTTCAAATAACTGACTATATTCTATAGTTTGTATATAAAACCTTCATCTCAAAGTACCTTGGAGCCTATAGCCAAGCTGTCAAATAGATAGTGAAGTAAAATGTCCAACATTTCTCCCCGGAGATATAACGGACCTGACTGGCAGACTACAGTGTGTGCACCTGCAACACTGTGTGTCAGACAGCGTGGTCAGCAACACCGGGGCCCCGCAGGGGACTGTCCTCTCTCCCTTCCTCTTCACCACGTACACCCCAGACTTCAACTACCGCACAGAGTCCTGCCATCTCCAGAAGTTTTCTGATGACTCTGCTGTGGTTGGATGTATCAGCGAGGGGGACGAGGCTGAGTACAGAGCTGTGTTGGGGACTTTGTCACATGGAGGGAGCAGAACCATCTACAACTCAACATGACAAAGACTAAGGAGCTGGTGGTGGATCTAAGGAGAGCCAAGGCACCAGTGAGCCCTGTTTCCATCCAGGGGGTCAGTGTGGACATTGTGGAGGACCACAAATACCTGGGAGTGCACTTGGACAATATACTGGACTGGGCCAAGAACACTCAAGCCCTCTACAGGAAGGGCCAAAGTCATCTCTATTTTCTGAGGAGGGCTGAGGTCCTTCAACATCTGCAGGATGATGCTGAGGATGTTTTATGAGTCTATGGTGGCCTGTGCTATCCTCTTTGCAGTTGCATGCTGGGGCAGCAGGCTGAGGGTAGCAGATGCCAACAGACTCAACAAACTGATCCGCAAGGCCAGTGACGTTGTGGGGGTGGATCTGGACTCTCTGTTGGTGGAGTCAGACAGGAGGACGCTGTCCAAACTACATGCCATCTTGGACAATGTCTCGCACCCACTCCATGGCTTTCTGCTCAATCACAGGAGCACTTTCAGTGATAGACTCATTCTCCCACAATGCACCACAGATCGCCACAGAAAGTCATTCCTGCCTGTGGCCATCAAACTTTATAACTCCTCCGGTTGAAACTGGACAATAATATCTGTTTTGTGCAATAACACTGGCCAGAAATGTGTGCAATACTCAACTGCTACTACTATTATTATTATGATTATTATTATTATTATTATTATTATTACTTTTCACCATTGCAACTCCTTAATTATGTTAATTATACTGTATCAAAACATTCCTTTAACTATGTAAATACCGTACATATCCACAGATATTTCTTTATTTATATTTCTACTCTGATATTTCTACTATTTGTGCAACTGCAACACAGAGTTTCCTTCGGGGATCAATAAAATATTTCTGATTCTGATTCTGATCTGATTAGAGTAGAAGCAGAAACACAGCAACCACAGCGCTGCTCTGTGATGCTGTGTGTCTGTTAGACATGGAGACATTATCACTATATTATCTGGTTTATTTAGTTGCTTTGTCCGTTGAATGAGACAACAGAAAAGAGAAAGGTAAATGGAAACGTGAGTGTAAGAAAACCGGAGAATGAATTGGTGTGATGATGTCATTCCTCCTCTCGTCCAGGTGGAGGCGGTGGAGGACACAGCAACACAGGTGGTTTGTGATGGTTTTCATGGCAACAAGGAAATAAATACGCAGTGAAGGAGCTGCTGTAACATAGTGTAACATAGTTGTTGAGAGTGTGTGTTATCCCAGCGGTGTGTTAAACAGTAGAAGGAGTGTAAAAAGACTGGGTCCCGCTGTATTACTCAGGCTGCACTACAGCGTCTATTCACAGGCGCGATCCCACTACTGAGCGGCACGGGGGATTTGGCCTGCTCCGTGTCCGACCTGGGCCGGTGCACCCCTCCTTAGACCACCTGGTGGTCCCGGGCTCCCCCAGGGGCACCATATGGATACCGAACTTAGTGCGGACACCCGATCGGCATAGTCCGCTGCAGCTCAGAGATCCTGAGCTCAAACGAACCGCCAGCCTCGGCCTCCCGGGAACTTGGATTACAGGCGCGCGCCACCGCACCCGGCGAGAAAGCATCTCATTCATAGAGGTTTTGGGATCTACGAATGTGACGTCATCAGGGAGCACGCTCCAGCAGCATCTAGTGACAGAAATAAAACGTGCAAGTTAGGTCTACATCAGTAATGCTTGTAAACAGGAGGAACTCCATACGTTGGGCTCTGATAGGCTAGCTGTGGAAAATGACCAGTTCATCTCAGAAAACATTAATATCTGCAATCTATTCGCAACAGACAACTATAGTCCATCTCTATTTTTACATTTATCTTCAGGGACATAACTGTTTACAAAACATTGATAATTTCAGTTATCAATAAGGCCTGTTCTGACCATATGTGGAACATATTTCACTGAACCATGGTGACATTGGAGATCTCTGCATGCTTCTTTATTTTCTTACAAACCTTCAGAAACCAGTCCTGCATCTGGAGGAAAGGAGCACCCAACAATGATTTCACAGCAATTAATTCTCCGTTTTGTTGGACTCACGTTTCTATTTTCCTTTTACCTTCCTAAATTCCATTTAACATCTGCCTCATGTCAACATCAGGATTAATAATCTCATTAAATAACTTATTAAACTTGTAAAACGTGGACTGATTTCTGCTTTGAAATGTTACTGGGATGTTTCCTAATTCTTAAAAGTGAATTTAGAGAAGAAGAAAAAAGGTCTGCCCCGGTTGGATCCCCAGTCAGGGCAGGGCCTTTCTGGGTGAAGTCTGGATGTCCTCCCCATGTCTGCGTGGGTTTAGTGAATAATAGTGAATAACAATAAGGAATAACCCAGTCATGCTGGTTGGCCTTACCTATTGGGTGTCATATGTGCCTCATTAACATAGTGAAGATTAATCATGTAGCATATGCGCAATATTTATCACATCCATTATATATTATTTTACAGTATAGGGTTGACATACACTCACAAACGATCCCTTCTAATTAGTAACATTTTATAATGACGTGTCAGACAATTCAGAAAGAAGAAATATAAGATCATTTGATACACACTATGTGTTTAACAACAACTTGATGAATGATCAAATGAATGAATCCTATATATTTTCAAATAACTGACTATATTCTATAGTTTGTATATAAAACCTTCATCTCAAAGTACCTTGGAGCCTATAGCCAAGCTGTCAAATAGATAGTGAAGTAAAAGGTCCAACATTTCTCCCCGGAGATATAACGGGCCTGACTGGCAGACTACAGTGTGTGCGCCTGCAACACTGTGTGTCAGACAGCGTGGTCAGCAACACCGGGGCCCCGCAGGGGGACTGTCCTCTCTCCCTTCCTCTTCACCACCTACACCACAGACTTCAACTACCACACAGAGTCCTGCCATCTCCAGAAGTTTTCTGATGACTCTGCTGTGGTTGGATGTATCAGCGAGGGGGACGAGGCTGAGTACAGAGCTGTGGTGGGGGACTTTGTCACATGGAGGAAGCAGAACCATCTACAACTCAAAGTGACAAAGACTAAGGAGCTGGTGGTGGATCTAAGGAGAGCCAAGGCAGCAGTGAGCCCTGTTTCCATCCAGGGGTCAGTGTGGACATTGTGGAGAGACCACAAATACCTGGGAGTGCACTTGGACAATATACTGGACTGGGCCAAGAACACTCAAGCCCTCTACAGGAAGGGCCAAAGTCGTCTCTATTTTCTGAGGAGGCTGAGGTCCTTCAACATCTGCAGGATGATGCTGAGGATGTTTTATGAGTTTATGGTGGCCAGTGCTATCCTCTTTTGCAGTTGCATGCTGGGGCAGCAGGCTGAGGGTAGCGGCGCCAACAGACTCAACAAACTGATCCGCAAGGCCAGTGACGTTGTGGGGGTGGATCTGGACTCTCTGTTGGTGGTGTCAGACAGGAGGATGCTGTCCAAACTACATGCAATCTTGGACAATGTCTCGCAACCACTCCATGGCTTGCTGCTCAATCACAGAAGCACTTTCAGTGATAGACTCATTCTCCCACAATGCACCACAGAGCGCCACAGAAAGTCATTCCTGCCTGTGGCCATCAAACTTTATAACTCCTCCGACTAAAGGTCTGACACACAGACACTTAGAGAGGTTGAAACTGGACAATAATATCTGTTTTGTGCAATAACACTGGCCTGAAATGTGTGCAATACTCAACTGTTACTATTATTATTATTATTATTATTATTACTTTTCACCATTGCAACTCCTTAATTATGTTAATTATACTGTATCAAAACATTCCTTTAACTATGTAAATACCGTACATATCCACACTCCTTATGTTTCTTTATTTATATTTCTACTCTGATATTTCTACTATTTGTGCAACTGCAACACAGAGTTTCCCTTCGGGGATCAATAAAGTATTTCTGATTCTGATTCTGATCTGATTAGAGTAGAAGCAGAAACACAGCAACCACAGCGCTGCTCTGTGATGCTGTGTGTCTGTTAGACATGGAGACATTATCACTATATTATCTGGTTTATTTAGTTGCTTTGTCCGTTGAATGAGACAACAGAAAAGAGAAAGGGAAATGGAAACGTGAGTGTAAGAAAACCGGAGAATGAATTGGTGTGATGATGTCATTCCTCCTCTCGTCCAGGTGGAGGCGGTGGAGGACACAGCAACACAGGTGGTTTGTGATGGTTTTCATGGCAATAGGGAAATAAACACGCAGTGAAGGAGCTGCTGTAACATAGTGTAATGTTGTGATTATACTATGGTATTGTGATTAAGTTATGCATTAGCAAACGAAACAAAGACCATGTCAGATATTGAATAGAAGGGAAGTACGTTCTATCTTGTGCTTATCACGGGTGGGGGCGACATTCTGTTGTAGGGTCAGGCTGAAGTCATGCTGATTCAATCATCAGCACAGCACAGTGTCCTCCCGCAGGGGAGACACCTAAAAGCACACATTAACTAAGATACATTCCAGCAGACCGAGACGGCATGCTGCACCCACCCAGCCAATAGTTACGGTTGCTATGACGATATGCACCGCCCAGTGATGCCTTTTGACCAATAGGGCTCCCTTAAGGAGAACCCATATAACCGCTGCGCACCTCTGTTTAAGCGCCTTTCTTGGGACCTCTGAACTAGTCAAGTTCCATTAGGACCGTGCACGTATAACTGTACGGAATGCATTGCTCTGATTAATATTATACTACAATAAATACTTAAAGTGATATAACCTAATTAGGCCTAGAGTGTCTTCTTGTGGACAGCCAAGTGGTTTTCTCCAACAAATTGGTAGCAGAGGATGGTTGCTTAGAAAGAGTGTAATAAGAGAATTCCACGGAACCAGGAGAGCGAGTTGTTAAACTCCAGGTCCAGACTCCACGGACTGTCCACGTCCTGGGAAGGAGGACAAAGGAGGACACTCAGTGCACGCCTCAGGAACCTGATCACATGAGCGCTCAATCTAAAGGTGAGCAGAACCTATTTCATTGAAATCTGCATATTGACTATATCAAATTAATGTGATCAGAAGTACTGAGAGTGAGTATTGAATGTTTTGAAAATTTACGTAATTGTTAAAATTGTGGACATTGGAGCAATGCATTTCGATTAAAATGTGGTAGGGGTTATGATTGATGGGGACTGAATGCAAAAAGAATATGACCTCATTGTGAGAGATTCGAGAAACCTGGGTAGAACAGCTAGCGTATTATTCAGGGGAAGGTCGGGGCGCAATTGAGGAGACATAATTCGACATAGAGAAATCCAAATCCATAAGAATTGGACAGTGGAGGTAGTGAATGTAAAAAAAAAAAAAAAAGAAAAAGAGAGTAAGAAGAGAAAAGAGAAAAAGAGAGTAAGAAGAAAAAGAGAAAAAGAATGAAGTGTAATGGATCCATCAGAGGTTGCTCTTACGGACATTGACTTAGATGATTTGGGAGAAAATGAGTGTGTGAGTCTAAGTGTTTCGCTGACTTCGGACCAAGCCTCTGGTCCGCCCGTGTTGCCAATGAATTATTGTTAGGTGTACAATGGCACACACTTTAACAACCAAATGATGAGGGAAGTAGAGGCGGCTTTGGGCATCACACACTCATTTGGGTCAGTGTATCATCCACAGTCACAGGGACTGGTGGAAAGAGCGAACCAGAAGGCTAAGATAGCCAAGGTTTGCCGCGGTGCTAGGATGATGTGGCCAGAGGCCCTTCCCCTTGCACTCATGGCCATGGGAGCATCAAAAGGGGGAGAGACACACCTCTCGTCACATGAGATCCTTACCGGGAGACCTATGCTAGGTCCACCCAATGATGGAGGTCATATGCCACCATTGGATGTAGCCTACAGCAAATAGAAATGTCAGCATACATGAAAGTACTGACTTCTCTGGTTTAAGACCTCTCTACCCAGGTGACGAAGGCATACCAGAAGCCGGCATCTGAGGAGCAGAGGCAGACCGTAAAACTAGGAGACTGGGTCAGGGTCAAAGTTCACAAGAGGAAGTGGACTGACCCCAGGTGGACTGGCCGTACGAAGTGAAGGAGGTTACTTCACACTCGGTCCAAGTCAAAGGTAAATTAGGCGCACCTTGGCATCACCTGACACATTGTGCCCCAGCAGATCCTCCAACCCGCACTTTAGCGGACATCCAATTCGATCTATTAATGACTCAATTTTCAGATTGGGTAGGCTACAGTTGATATATGTTTCTATGTATGTCTGTATGTCTTGTCTTGTTTTAATTGTTGTATGTATACAATTTGGAGATGGATCAAAATTATAGTAATATGTCCTGTCAGACCCTAGTAGACTGAAGGAGGCTGAGAAAAAGTCCAACTAGGAATAGAGGGAAATAGTGTAGCGTTTCAGGAAAAAAGGATTCAGATTTATTGAGGGAAAATTTGGTTTAAAGGGAAAATTTGGTGGAAGGAAGGGGGACACAGGGAGCTGCAGAGGCAGGCTGTCCTTTTGACCCCTTCCACAGAGGGAGTTGTAAAAAACACAGATAAGGAGAAAGATTTGGTCTGGCAGTAACAAGTATTAACCAAATTCTCTGCAGGGCAAAAGGTAACACAAGGGTTAAATTAAATTGAAAAAAAGGAGATCTGATAACTAAGAATGATGTTGTAGTGAAGAAGATGTCGGTGAAGCAAAGAATCAAACTTAAGTTAATGTATTGATGTAAAAAATCCAGTTGAAAGAGTTAATTGATTAAATCACTTAGTTGATTGATAGAAAACGGCTTTGATCATTTCCAGTTTAAAGAAAAAAAATGTGAGGCTTCTTATATTGTTACCTTTTTCATACCTTAAGTACATGCAGTACTTTTGTGATACTTTTCTTACTTGGGCAAATATTTTAAGGGACTTTGTTGGTAACAGAAATAGAAAGATATTAGTTTGGAATTGGGATTTTAAACTTAGAACAGTGAAATGATGATATTTCTTTCTATTAACATGACTGACCCTACTGTAGAAACATTTTTGAATTAATGTCATAGATTAAGAATTCTTTAAAGTAAAGTGAAACAAAGGAAGAGAGAAATCATTCTTTCTTTCCAGGTGTAGAGGACAGCTGCAGTGTGGGTTATTTCAAGAAAACACACGTATAGAGAAAATTGAAGATAAAAAAGAGTTGTGCACAAAGTAAAGAGTGTTTGCAGTAGACCTGCAGCTCAGTGAAGATTTTGATCATAAATCACAGTATAATGAGAGATTGTCTTTCATATCAGGTAACAAACTGGATAGACTGAACCACTGGGTGCTCCAGTGGGTTCTATTGTTATTAGATTAAAGGTCATAAAGAACATATTAGACATCAATTAGTACAAATTTGTGTTGCAACCTAAAAATAGAAAATTAAAGAAACATTCTTTTTTTTGTTATAATTCATCTAAGTTCATTGGTTGAGATAAGACTGAAACCAATCCAAGTTGATATGAGATTCCATTCTATGTACATTTGATGTGGTGCTCAAATGAGCATATCGGTTAAGCTTAATTGTGGATTTTGTTTGTATTTTGAGTTTTTATATGACAAACTGTTTAAACTTTTAAGTTGATGTTAAACATTTTATTTGGGTGATTGTTTTCTTTTTCGGTTTTGACTTTTGTTTTGTTGCTTTTAAGATCAAGATGAAGTTTGACTCAAGACAGTGTGTTAATGGCTAAAACTACATAATTATGAATAGGTATGCTGTAGGAGTCATAACTCAAAAAGAGGGATACAGTAGCAATAATACAGTGTCCACAGCATCAAGGATATTAAACTACTCTACAATTTTGTTTTGATTTGTGCAGAAACATGACCCGTAATGTAAACTGAGGCTTAGAAGAGATAAGTTCCAAAACCAATGTTTCTCTTTTAGAATGTTTGTATGGATTTTATAGAGTTAAACCAGCAAGAGGGAGAGGAATGTTATTTTATAATAATGAGTGACATACACTAAAATGAGTATTGATAAAAGAAAAGATAATGCTTTTGGAGTTCTGTTTTGTGCAACACAGTGCCTCGTTGTGTCAGAATGGTCCATCTCGCTCCTCCAGCTGCAGGACCAGTGACAATCTGTACCAGAAGAATGACAACAATCACAGCACCTCAGACCACAGCACAGCTAGAGACCATAAAGGTTCGTGATCTGGCTGCTTCTGGCCCAAAGTGACATGAAAAAGTGAACCAGGGCTAAACGGTTGATAGTGTTCGCAACATCTGTAAGTGTGCTGTGCTGGACCGCAGAGCAAGCAGTGGGGTCCACATGCTCTGGCTGGGGCCTTGCTGACGCTGAGGTAAGAGGGCTCTGCAGGGGTCAACCATGTGACCCTACAACATAAACAGAGACACTGAGGTACGGACCGACGAACAGAAGATGGACTGATAAGGAGAAGGGGGAAGCGAGAGACCTCCTGGTTCTGGTACTTCAGACGCACACGTGGAAGGGAGATTTGCCACTTACAGACTCAGATTCTGAAAACACACATACAATACTGGGAAAAACTAATATTTTAGAATGACTTATTTTTACTCTACAAATAAGGTTAGGTTCATGTAAATAAGACATGCCTCAAAAGATATAAGCAATTTGGTACGGAAAATTACATTTTTTGGGGTCTTATAAAATTTTGTAACATTTGCATTAAATTTCCTGTTATAGTTTCAAGCAAGATCGGTGTCAACTATGTTAATACAGATGGATTAAACATAGTCCTCACATTTCCAATAAAGTGTTAAAAGATGATTTGGTAGGGATAGATCAGGTATTGCAAAGTACTGTGATTTAAAATGTAGACAACATTGATCTGTTCACAGGATGAGTAAACATTTAGGTGATGATCTCACAGAGTGAAATAGAAAAAGGGGGAGTGTAAAACTCCATGCTTTATTTCGGGGTGCTCCATGGTTAATGCTGGGATGTTTGTCATTTCATTGTGCTCACTGAATAGGATCTCCATAAAGGTGATCTCACGAAAAGGTGATGTTGGAATTTAAAATTGTATACTTAAACATTGTGTGTGATTTGCATTATGCATTTAAGCCAAAAGGTAAAAGCATTATTTCAACATAAATGAAGACGTTGTTGGTCATGCGATAAGTTTGTTGTTATAAGTAGGCCTATATAGTTTGTTGTTTGTTACATTAAGTTGTTTTGCAATACTTCTGTTTTATAATATAAGATGTTCTGGTACATTTTGTTATAACCCAGCTCTACAGATGTGTCAGAAGCTGAATTGATGATGTTAGAGACACCCTGTCTCTGGTTCCAGTCACCCTTTATGGCCCAACTGCCCTTTTGCTTTGCAAGTCCTGAGGGTCATAAACCCTCAGTCACATTCCAACTAAAAGATAAGGAATAAGCACGGACCCATCCTTGAGTAAGTGAACAACTGGGACGAGATGCGTCTCCACATTCAGCCCGGGCACTAAGGAAAGGTAAAGCAGAACCTGTTAATATCGAATCTGCAGACAAAATCTGAATGTGGAACGTGCCTGTATCCTAGTTGCTAAAATTGACAAATTTGATAAGATGTTGATGTGTGAAAAAGTTTTAAATTTTAAATGTGTAACATATAGTTTAAGTTTGAAAACGTAGTACTTGCAAGTAGTTAGTAAATCAGATGAAGGGTAGTGTATTTCAAACAAGGGGGACCAGGTGTCCAGTAGGGCAACATTGAGAGTTAGTTATCACACCTTGCAGGTGTGAAAAGGGGGTTTTGTTGTGATTATACTATGGTATTGTGATTAAGTTATGCATTAGCAAACGAAACAAAGACCATGTCAGATATTGAATAGAAGGGAAGTACGTTCTATCTTGTGCTTATCACGGGTGGGGGCGACATTCTGTTGTAGGGTCAGGCTGAAGTCATGCTGATTCAATCATCAGCACAGCACAGTGTCCTCCCGCAGGGGAGACACCTAAAAGCACACATTAACTAAGATACATTCCAGCAGACCGAGACGGCATGCTGCACCCACCCAGCCAATAGTTACGGTTGCTATGACGATATGCACCGCCCAGTGATGCCTTTTGACCAATAGGGCTCCCTTAAGGAGAACCCATATAACCGCTGCGCACCTCTGTTTAAGCGCCTTTCTTGGGACCTCTGAACTAGTCAAGTTCCATTAGGACCGTGCACGTATAACTGTACGGAATGCATTGCTCTGATTAATATTATACTACAATAAATACTTAAAGTGATATAACCTAATTAGGCCTAGAGTGTCTTCTTGTGGACAGCCAAGTGGTTTTCTCCAACAGTAACATAGTTGTTGAGAGTGTATGTGTTATCCCAGCGGTGTGTTAAACAGTAGAAGGAGTGTATAAAGACTGGGTCCCGCTGTATTACTCAGGCTGCACTACAGCGTCTATTCACAGGCGCGATCCCACTACTGAGCGGCACGGGGGATTTGGCCTGCTCCGTGTCCGACCTGGGCCGGTGCACCCCTCCTTAGACCACCTGGTGGTCCCGGGCTCCCCCAGGAGCACCATATGGATACCGAATTTAGTGCGGACACCCGATCGGCATAGTCCGCTGCAGCTCAGAGATCCTGAGCTCAAACGATCCGCCAGCCTCGGCCTCCCGGGAACTTGGATTACAGGCGCGCGCCACCGCACCCGGCGGGAGATCTGTTCATTCATAAGAGGTTTGGGTTTTGCAAACGTGACGTCATCATAGAGCACGCTGCAGCGGCATCTAGTGCCGCAAACAAGGCTGATCAGCATCTGTAACACTCCCTCACTGATAAAACCTTTCAATAAAGATCAATAGGCCTACTGTATCTTTTTTCACCTACGTAATATTGCAAAAATCAGGAATATCCTGTCTAAAAATGATGCAGAAAAACTAGTCCATGCATTTGTTACTTCTAGGCTAGATTACTGCAATTCTTTATTATCAGGCTGCTCAAAAAAGTCCATAAAGACTCTTCAGCTGATCCAGAATGCTGCAGCACGTGTTCTGACAGGAACCAGGAAAAGAGATCACATCTCTCCTGTTTTAGCTTCTCTGCATTGGCTTCCTGTAAAATCCAGAATAGAGTTTAAAATCCTTCTTCTCACCTACAAAGCTCTTCATGGTCAGGCACCATCTTATCTTAAAGAGCTCATAGTACCTTACAACCCTACAAGAGCACCCACGCTCCCAGAATGCAGGGTTACTTGTGGTTCCTAGAGTCTCTAAAAAGTAGAATGGGGCCAGAGCGTTCAGCTATCAGGCTCCTCTCCTATGGAACCAGGTTCCAGTTTGGGTTCAGGAGGCAGACACCGTCTCCACATTTAAGAGTAGACTTAAGACTTTCCTCTTTGACAAAGCTTATAGTTAGTTTCGCTGCTATAGGCAAAGAGATAACTGTTGTCTCTCTCTCTCTCACTGGCCCACCTCCTCTGGACAGGGGATGGATCTCTTCTCTCATCCACCTCCTCTAGACAGAGGGATGGATGTAGACAGGGGGATGATGTCTCTCTCTCTCTCTCTCTCTCTCTCTCTCTCTCTCTCTCTCTCTCTCTCTCCTCTTCTCCACCTCCTTTAGACAGAGGGATGGGATCTGGTTGGGGAGAGTTTTGGCCTGGATAGGCTCCTCTCTTTAACCTGTATCTCTTAGTTATGCTGTAATAGTTTTAGACTGCTGAGGGACTTACTTTGACACACCGAGTTCTTCTCTCCTCTATCTTTCTATCTTTCCATTTATGTGCATCCATGTCCCAGAAATGCTTGTTACTAACCTAGCTCTGGGGAGTCATTCCCGGAGTCCTTATGTTCTTTTTCCCCAGCGTGTTTCCTTGGATCAGGGAGGCCCCAAAATCATGGTTGCAGCTGTTGCCATGGTCCCGCTATACGTCCTGCAATGCCCTGCTACATCCTGCTATGCCCTGCGGTGCCCTGCTACGTCCTGCTGTGCCTTGTAACGCCGCACAGTGCCCTGCTATGCCATGAACTACTACAAAGAACTACTACATACTAAAATTTTTTGTGACTGTTATTGCCACTCTTCATTGTAACCCCAACCGGTCGTCAGACACCGCCTACCAAGAGCCTGGGTCTGTCCCAGGTTTCTACCTAAAAGGAAGTTTTTCCTCGCCACTGTCGCACTGTTGCTTGCTCTGTAGAAAAATACTAGAACTGTTGGGTCCTTGTAAATTCTAGAGTGTGGTCTAGACCTGCTCTATCTGTAAAGTGTCTCGAGATAATGCTTGTTATGAATTGATACAATAAATAAAATTGAATTGAAAAATTGAAATTGAAAATTGAATTGTATCTTTAAAAAGCGTATACGTCTTCTTATAGAAGTCATGCATATATATATAAATATATGTAGATTAGATTAGATATGTTCATATGTTAATACTGTTCATGCTGTTCATATTGTAATATAATAACATAATATTATTTATCCCAGTATCCTTTGCACTATGCTCCACATTTAAATAATTTTATTGATCTCTTCATTACACTCATGCCTCTATATTGTTTCTGTTTAGAGTATGTATATATTGTGTATATATTAGTGTGTATATTTTTGTTTTGGTTGTTTTGTATGTGTAAGCATACATACTCCAAAGAAAAAATCCTGGTATGTGTCCTCATACCTGGCAAATAAAGCTGATTCTGATCCTGATCCTGATCCTGATTCTGATAATACTTTATTCATCCCACACTGGGGCACAGGCAAACAGGCAAACAACAAACAATGAGCAGAAGGTATAGACTGAATGTAAAGTGGCGTCAAATAAAGGTATTGTAAAGTGCGGTTGCCATAGTACAAAAAACAATATTACAGTGTAAGTAAGTGATGTAAAGATTAAATTGAATATGTAATTAAAATAATAAAGCAAAAGTAGGTAACCATAATATAAATTATATTTACCTGTGACCATAAATAATACTGAAAAAGTAAGTAGGCTACTTGTAATGGAAAAATATAAATACAGATAATAAAGATATGCAGAGTGTGTGGAGTAAATGAAAAACAGGAGCAGAAACTACAACATGATCAGGTGGTGCAGGTGGTGTAGAGTCTGACAGCGGCCGGGATAAACGACCTGTGGTACCTCTCCTTCTGACACCGGGGGGTATCAGTCTGCTGCTGATGGAGCTGGTCAGGGACCCCCCAGTGTCATGTTGGGGGTGAGAGTTGTTATCCATGATGGATGTCAGCAACTAACACCCTCCTCTCCCCCACTTCCTCTATGGAGTCCAGATGACAATCCAGGACAGAGCTCGCTCCCCTAATCAGTCTATTGAGTCTGCTCCTGGGAGGCGGAGTAGGCCAGGGGAGGTGTGAAAGAAGGGGCTGGTGGGTGTGAACAGGGCGAGGAGGCATAACTGACTATATTCTATAGTTTGTATATAAAACCTTCATCTCAAAGTACCTTGGAGCCTATAGCCAAGCTGTCAAATAGATAGTGAAGTAAAATGTCCAACATTTCTCCCCGGAGATATAACGGGCCTGACTGGCAGACTACAGTGTGTGCACCTGCAACACTGTGTGTCAGACAGCGTGGTCAGCAACACCGGGGCCCCGCAGGGGACTGTCCTCTCTCCCTTCCTCTTCACCACGTACACCCACAGACTTCAACTACCACACAGAGTCCTGCCATCTCCAGAAGTTTTCTGATGACTCTGCTGTGGTTGGATGTATCAGCGAGGGGGACGAGGCTGAGTACAGAGCTGTGGTGGGGGACTTTGTCACATGGAGGGAGCAGAACCATCTACAGCTCAACGTGACAAAGACTAAGGAGCTGGTGGTGGATCTAAGGAGAGCCAAGGCACCAGTGAGCCCTGTTTCCATCCAGGGGGTCAGTGTGGACATTGTGGAGGACCACAAATACCTGGGAGTGCACTTGGACAATAAACTGGACTGGGCCAAGAACACTCAAGCCCTCTACAGGAAGGGCCAAAGTCGTCTCTATTTTCTGAGGAGGCTGAGGTCCTTCAACATCTGCAGGATGATGCTGAGGATGTTTTATGAGTATGTGGTGGCCTGTGCTATCCTCTTTGCAGTTGCATGCTGGGGCAGCAGGCTGAGGGTAGCGACATCAACAAACTGACATTGGCCAGTGGGGGGGGTGGATCTGGACTCTCTGTTGGTGGTGTCAGACAGGAGGACGCTGTCCAAACTACATGCCATCTTGGACAATGTCTCGCACCCACTCCATGGCTTGCTGCTCAATCACAGGAGCACTTTCAGTGATAGACTCATTCTCCCACAATGCACCACAGAGGCCCACAGGAAGTCATTCCTGCCTGTGGCCATCAAACTTTATAACTCCTCCGTCTACACACAGACACTTAGAGAGGTTGAAACTGGACAATAATATCTGTTTTGTGCAATAACACTGGCGTGAAATGTGTGCAATACTCAACTGCTACTATTATTATTATTATTATTATTATTATTATTATTATTACTTTTCACCATTGCAATTCCTTAATTATGTTAATTATACTGTATCAAAACATTCCTTTAACTATGTAAATACCGTACATATCCACACTCCTTATATTTCTTTATTTATATTTCTACTCTGATATTTCTACTATTTGTGCAACTGCAACACAGAGTTTCCCTTCGGGGATCAATAAAGTATTTCTGATTCTGATCTGATCTGATTAGAGTAGAAGCAGAAACACAGCAACCACAGCGCTGCTCTGTGATGCTGTGTGTCTGTTAGACATGGAGACATTATCACTATATTATCTGGTTTATTTAGTTGCTTTGTCCGTTGAATGAGACAACAGAAAAGAGAAAGGGAAATGGAAACGTGAGTGTAAGAAAACCGGAGAATGAATTGGTGTGATGATGTCATTCCTCCTCTCGTCCAGGTGGAGGCGGTGGAGGACACAGCAACACAGGTGGTTTGTGATGGTTTTCATGGCAACAAGGAAATAAACACGCAGTGAAGGAGCTGCTGTAACATAGTGTAACATAGTTGTTGAGAGTGTGTGTTATCCCAGCGGTGTGTTAAACAGTAGAAGGAGTGTAAAAAGACTGGGTCCCGCTGTATTACAGCGTCTATTCACAGGCGCGATCCCACTACTGAGCGGCACGGGGGCTTTGGCCTGCTCCGTGTCCGACCTGGGCCGGTGCACACCTCCTTAGACCACCTGGTGGTCCCGGGCTCCCCCAGGAGCACCATATGGATACCGAACTTAGTGCGGACACCCGATCGGCATAGTCCGCTGCAGCTCAGAGATCCTGAGCTCAAACGATCCACCAGCCTCGGCCTCCCGGGAACTTGGATTACAGGCGCGCGCCACCGCACCCGGCAAGAGCTCTGTCCATTCATAAGAGGTTTGCGGTTTGCAAACGTGACGTCATCATAGAGCGCGCTGCAGCGGCATCTAGTGACGCAAAAAGGGCTGATTAGCATCTGTAACACTCCCTCACTGATAAAACCTTTCAATAAAGATCAATAGGCCTACTGTATCTTTAAAAAGCGTATACGTCTTCTTATAGAAGTACTGCATATATATAAATATATGTAGATTAGATTAGATTAGATATGTTCATATGTTAATACTGATCATACTCTTCATATTGTAATATAATAACATAATATTATTTATCCCAGTATCATTTGCACTATGCTCTACATTTAAATAATTTTATTGATCTCTTCATTGCACTCATGCCTCTATATTGTTTCTGTTTAGAGTATGTATATATTGTGTATATATTAGTGTGTATATTTTTGTTTTGGTTGTTTTGTATGTGTAAACACAGTGTGAGTATCAATGCTCCAAAGAAATATTCCTGGTATGTGTCCTCATACCTGGCAAATAAAGCTGATTCTGATCCTGATCCTGATCCTGATTCTGATAATACTTTATTCATCCCACACTGGGGAACAGGCAAACAGGCAAACAACAAACAATGAGCAGAAGGTATAGACTGAATGTAAAGTGGCGTCAAATAAAGGTATTGTAAAGTGCGGTTGCCATAGTACAAAAAACAATATTACAGTGTAAGTGAGTGACGTAAAGATTAAATTGAATATGTAATTAAAATAATAAAGCAAAAGTAGGTAACCATAATATAAATTATATTTACCTGTGACCATAAATAATACTGAAAAAGTAAGTAGGCTACTTGTAATGGAAAAATATAAATACAGATAATAAAGATATGCAGAGTGTGTGGAGTAAATGAAAAACAGGAGCAGAAACTACAACATGATCAGGTGGTGCAGGTGGTGTAGAGTCTGACAGCGGCAATGAACGACCTGTGGTACCTCTCCTTCTTACACCGGGGGGTATCAGTCTGCTGCTGATGGAGCTGGTCAGGGACCCCCCAGTGTCATGTTGGGGGTGAGAGTTGTTGTCCATGATGGATGTCAGCTTAGCTAACATCCTCCTCTCCCCCACTTCCTCTATGGAGTCCAGAGGACAATCCAGGACAGAGCTCATCTAATCAGTCTATTGAGTCTGCTCCTGTCCCGGTCTGAGCTGCCCCCCCCCCTCCATCAGACTACAGCATAAAGGATGGCAGAGGCTACCGCAGAGTCATAAAAAGTCCTGAGGAGAGTCCTGCACACTCCAAAGGACCTAAGTTTCCCCAGCAGATGGAGGCGACCCTGACCCTTCTTGTAGAGTACATTGGTGTTATCTGCCCAGTTCTGTTTATTGTTTAGGTGAACACCCAGGAATCTGTAGCTCTCCACTACCTCAATGTCCGATCCCTGGATGCTCACCGGTGAGAAATGGGATGTTTTCCTCCTAAAGTCGACGATCATCTCCTGCTTGCTGGTGTTAAGCTGAAGCTGGTTGAGCTCACACCAGCTGACAAAGTCCCTGATAACCGACCTGTATTCCAGATCATTCCCTCAGAAACACAACCAACATCGAATGTGTCATCGGAGAACTTCTGGATGTGGCAGTGGGTGGTGTTGTGAGTGAAGTCTGAGGTATAGAGAGTGAAAAGGAAGGGGGAGAGCACCGTACCCTGAGGGGCACCTGTGCTGCAGTGCACCAAATCAGACACACAGTGATGGAGCCTCACATGGTCTGTTGGTGAGGTGGTCAGTAGTCCATGCAGCCAGGTGTTGGTCCGCTCCAGCCTCTCCACCTTCACTCTGAGCAGCGAAGGCTGGATGGTGTTAAAAGCCCTGGAGAAGTCGAAAACATGACTCTCACAGAGCTCCCGCTGTCCTCCCAGGGGTAGCAGCGATCTGTGCTGCAGGTAGATCACTGCGTCGTCCACCCCAATCCCAGGCTGGTAAGCAAACTGCAGGGGGCCCAGCTGTGTGCCCACCAGGTGTCAAAGGTGACGTAGGATGATCCTCTCCATGGTCTTCATCAGGTGAGAAGTCAAGAAGTGGTTTGGCTCCTTGGGGCGCGGTGACTTCGGTACCGGGACCACACAGGAGGTCTTCCACAGGGCTGGGACTTTCTCCAGGCTCAGGTTCAGGTTGAATAAATGCCTGAACACACCACATAGCTGGTCAACACAGTCCCTGAGGAGACTTGGGCTGATGCCGTCCGGGGGGGCCTTCCTTGATCTTCTTCAGTTGACTTCTCACCTGATCACCTGTTATGGAGAAGGGGGTGGAGGATGACTGGGGTGTGGGGGTGGTGGGAGGTGAGAGTCTCAGGGAGTGGGAGAGGGGGGTGGTGAACTGATGAGCAGGGCGAGGGGGGAGGAGCTGGCAGGTGGGCTTACTGTTGTTGAGGGTAGCTGAAGGTGGCTGAGGAGAGGACTTGGGAGGCGGAGTAGGCCAGGGAGGTGTGAAAGAAGGGGCTGGGGGTTGTGAAGAGGGCGAGGAGGCATAACTGACTATATTCTATAGTGTGTATATAAAACCTTCATCTCAAAGTACCTTGGAGCCTATAGCCAAGCTGTCAAATAGATAGTGAAGTAAAATGTCCAACATTTCTCCCCGGAGATATAACGGACCTGACTGACAGACTACAGTGTGTGCGCCTGCAACACTGTGTGTCAGACAGCGTGGTCAGCAACACCGGTGCCCCGCAGGGGACTGTCCTCTCTCCCTTCCTCTTCACCACCTACACCACAGACTTCAACTACCACACAGAGTCCTGCCATCTCCAGAAGTTTTCTGATGACTCTGCTGTGGTTGGATGTATCAGCGAGGGGGACGAGGCTGAGTACAGAGCTGTGGTGGGGGACTTTGTCACATGGAGGGAGCAGAACCATCTACAACTCAACATGACAAAGACTAAGGAGCTGGTGGTGGATCTAAGGAGAGCCAAGGCACCAGTGAGCCCTGTTTCCATCCAGGGGGTCAATGTGGACATTGTGGAGGACCACAAATACCTGGGAGTGCACTTGGACAATAAACTGGACTGGGCCAAGAAGACTCAAGCCCTCTACAGGAAGGGCCAAAGTCGTCTCTATTTTCTGAGGAGGCTGAGGTCCTTCAACATCTGCAGGATGATGCTGAGGATGTTTTATGAGTCTGTGGGAGTGCTTTTTTGAGTCATGGGGCCAGTGCTATCCTCCTGTTTGTAGTGGACAGGATATGCTGGGGCAAGGGTTGCAGTTCCGGGGGTCGGGATCTCATCGCTGCTTTTTGCAGATGATGTGGTCCTGATGGCGCCATCGGTCTGTGACCTTCAACACTCATTGATCGCTCGCAGGAGTGTGTGAAGCGCTGGGATGAGGATCAGCACTCTAAATCTGAGGCCATGGTTCTGGGAAACCGATGGAGTGCTTTTTTAGGTAGGGACACCCCAAATGAAGGAGTTTAAGTACCTTGGGGTCTTGTTCAAGAGTGAGGGACCATGGAGCGTGAGATTGGTCGGAGAATAGGAGCAGCTGGTGCGGTATTACATTCTCTTTATCGCACTGTTAGACGAAAAAGAGCTGAGCCAGAAGGCAAAGCTCTCGATCTACCGGGCAAATTTCACCCTCACGCCATGAAGGCTGGGTCATGACCGAAAGAACAGATCCAGGGTACAAGCGGCTGAAATGGGTTTCCTCAGGAGGGTGGCTTCCCTTAGAGATAGGGTGCTCAATCACAGAGCCGCTGCCCTTGCACTTTCAGGTGGTTCGGGCATCTGGTACTGTCTTCCTGGGCGCCTCCCTAGGGACGTGTTCCAGGCGCGTCCAGCTGGGAGGAGGCCTCAGGGAAGACCCAGGACTAGGGATCCCCAGTCGGAGCTGGTTAATGTGGCTCGAAAGGGAAGTTTGGGGTCCCCTACTGGAGCTGCTGCCCCCGCAATTTGTAAGCTGATGAAGATGGATGGATGGATGGATGCTGGGGCATCAAACTTTATAACTCCTCCGACTACACACAGTCACTTAGAGAGGTTGAAACTGGACAATAATATCTGTTTTGTGCAATAACACTGGCCTGAAATGTGTGCAATACTCAACTGCTACTATTAATATTATTATTATTATTATTATTACTTTTCACCATTGCAACTCCTTAATTATGTTAATTATACTGTATCAAAACATTCCTTTAACTATGTAAATACCGTACATATCCACACTCCTTATATTTCTTTATTTATATTTCTACTCTGATATTTCTACTATTTGTGCAACTGCAACACAGAGTTTCCCTTTCGGGATCAATAAAGTATTTCTGATTCTGATTCTGATCTGATTAGAGTAGAAGAAAACACAGCAACCACAGCGCTGCTCTGTGATGCTGTGTGTCTGTTAGACATGGAGACATTATCACTATATTATCTGGTTTATTTAGTTGCTTTGTCCGTTGAATGAGACAACAGAAAAGAGAAAGGGAAATGGAAACGTGAGTGTAAGAAAACCGGAGAATGAATTGGTGTGATGATGTCATTCCTCCTCTCGTCCAGGTGGAGGCGGTGGAGGACACAGCAACACAGGTGGTTTGTGATGGTTTTCATGGCAACAAGGAAATAAACACGCAGTGAAGGAGCTGCTGTAACATAGTGTAACATAGTTGTTGAGTGTGTGTGTTATCCCAGCGGTGTGTTAAACAGTAGAAGGAGTGTAAAAAGACTGGGTCCCGCTGTATTACTCAGGCTGCACTACAGCGTCTATTCACAGGCGCGATCCCACTACTGAGCGGCACGGGGGCTTTGGCCTGCTCCGTGTCCGACCTGGGCCGGTGCACCCCTCCTTAGACCACCTGGTGGTCCCGGGCTCCCCCAGGAGCACCATATGGATACCGAACTTAGTGCGGACACCCGATCGGCATAGTCCACTGCAGCTCAGAGATCCTGAGCTCAAACGATCCGCCAGCCTCGGCCTCCCGGGAACTTGGATTACAGGCGCGCGCCACCGCACCCGGCGAGAAAGAACCTCATTCATAGAGGTTTTGGGATCTACGAATGTGACGTCATCAGGGAGCACGCTCCAGCTGCATCTTGTGACGAAAATAAAACGTGCAAGTTAGGTCTACATCAGTAATGCTTGTAAACAGGAGGAACTCCATACGTTGGGCTCTGATTGGCTAGTTGTGGAAAATGACCAGTTCATCTCAGAAAACATTAATATCTGCAATCTATTCGCAACAGACAACTATAGTCCATCTCTATTTTTACATTTATCTTCAGGGACATAACTGTTTACAAAACACTGATAATTTCAAATGTTATAGGCCTACAAGTGAGGCCTGTTCTGACAGTCAATAACAAGACCATATGTGGAACATATTTCACTGAAGTAACCATGGTGACATAGGAGATCTCTGCATGCTTCTTTATTTTTTACAAACCTTCAGAATCCAGTTCTGTTCACATGTCCTATCTGGAGGAAAGGAGCAACCAACAATTAATTCACAGCAATTCATTCTCCGTTTTGTTGGACTCACGTTTCTATTTACCTTTTACCTTCCTAAATTCCATTTAACATCTACAACAACATCCAACTGTGAGTATACAGTGTATACTCCAACAACATCTCTCTCTCCCTGTGTGTGCGGGCATGTCTGTCTCATGTCAACATCAGGATTAATAATCTCATTAAATAATGTATTAAACTTGTAAAACGTGGACTGATTTCTGCTTTGAAATGTTACTGGGATGTTTCCTAATTCTTAAAAGTGAATTTAGAGAAGAAGAAAACAGGTCTGCCCCGGTTGGATCCCCAGTCAGGGCAGGGCCTTTCTGGGTGAAGTCTGGATGTCCTCCCCATGTCTGCGTGGGTTTAGTGAATAATAACAATAAGGAATAACCCAGTCATGCTGGTTGGCCTTACCTATTGGGTGTCATATGTGCCTCATTAACATATCTGAAGATTAATCATGTAGCATATGCGCAATATTTGTCACATCCATTATATATTATTTTACAGTATATGATGACATACACTCACAATCTATCAGTTCTAATTAGTAACATTTTATAATGACGTGTCAGACAATTCAGAAAGAAGAAATATAAGATCATTTGATACACACTATGTGTTTAACAACAACTTGATGAATGATCAAATGAATGAATCCTATATATTTTCAAATAACTGACTATATTCTATAGTTTGTATATAAAACTTTCATCTCAAAGTACCTTGGAGCCTATAGCCAAGCTGTCAAATAGATAGCGAAGTAAAAGGTCCAACATTTCTCCCCGGAGATATAACGGACCTGACTGGCAGACTACAGTGTGTGCGCCTGCAACACTGTGTGTCAGACAGCGTGGTCAGCAACACCGGGGCCCCGCAGGGGACTGTCCTCTCTCCCTTCCTCTTCACCACCTACACCACTGATTTCAACTACCACACAGAGTCCTGCCATCTCCAGACGTTTTCTGATGACTCTGCTGTGGTTGGATGTATCAGCGAGGGGGACGAGGCTGAGTACAGAGCTGTGGTGGGGACTTTGTCACATGGAGGGAGCAGAACCATCTACAACTCAAAGTGACAAAGACTAAGGAGCTGGTGGTGGATCTAAGGAGAGCCAAGGCAGCAGTGAGCCCTGTTTCCATCTAGGGGGTCAGTGTGGACATTGTGGAGAAACCACAAATACCTGGGAGTGCACTTGGACAATATACTGGACTGGGCCAAGAACACTCAAGCCCTCTACAGGAAGGGCTAAAGTCGTCTCTATTTTCTGAGGAGGCTGAGGTCCTTCAACATCTGCAGGATGATGCTGAGGATGTTTTATGAGTCTATGGTGGCCAGTGCTATCCTCTTTGCAGTTGCATGCTGGGGCAGCAGGCTGAGGGTAGCGGACATAGACATTGTGGGGGTGGATCTGGACTCTCTGTTGGTGGTGTCAGACAGGAGGACGCTGTCCAAACTACATGCCATCTTGGACAATGTCTCGCACCCACTCCATGGCTTGCTGCTCAATCACAGGAGCACTTTCAGTGATAGACTCATTCTCCCACAATGCACCACAGAGCCCCACAGGAAGTCATTCCTGCCTGTGGCCATCAAACTTTATAACTCCTCCGGTTGAAACTGGACAATAATATCTGTTTTGTGCAATAACACTGGCCAGAAATGTGTGCAATACTCAACTGCTACTATTATAATTATTATAATTATTATTATTATTATTATTGTTATTATTATTATTATTATTGATATTATTATTACTTTTCACCATTGCAACTCCTTAATTATGTTAATTATACTGTATCAAAACATTCCTTTAACTATGTAAATACCGTACATATCCACACTCCTTATATTTCTTTATTTATATTTCTACTCTGATATTTCTACTATTTGTGCAACTGCAACACAGAGTTTCCCTTCGGGGATCAATAAAGTATTTCTGATTCTGATTCTGATCTGATTAGAGTAGAAGCAGAAACACAGCAACCACAGCGCTGCTCTGTGATGCTGTGTGTCTGTTAGACATGGAGACATTATCACTATATTATCTGGTTTATTTAGTTGCTTTGTCCGTTGAATGAGACAACAGAAAAGAGAAAGGGGGAAATGGAAACGTGAGTGTAAGAAAACCGGAGAATGAATTGGTGTGATGATGTCATTCCTCCTCTCGTCCAGGTGGAGGCGGTGGAGGACACAGCAACACAGGTGGTTTGTGATGGTTTTCATGGCAACAAGGAAATAAACACGCAGTGAAGGAGCTGCTGTAACATAGTGTAACATGGTTGTTGAGTGTGTGTGTTATCCCAGCGGTGTGTTAAACAGTAGAAGGAGTGTAAAAAGACTGGGTCCCGCTGTATTACTCAGGCTGCACTACAGCGTCTATTCACAGGCGCGATCCCACTACTGAGCGGCACGGGGGCTTTGGCCTGCTCCGTGTCCGACCTGGGCCGGTGCACCCCTCCTTAGACCACCTGGTGGTCCCGGGCTCCCCCAGGAGCACCATATCGATACCGAACTTAGTGCGGACACCCGATCGGCATAGTCCGCTGCAGCTCAGAGATCCTGAGCTCAAACGATCCGCCAGCCTCGGCCTCCCGGGAACTTGGATTACAGGCGCGCGCCACCGCACCCGGCGGGAGATCTGTTCATTCATAAGAGGTTTGGGTTTGCAAACGTGACGTCATCATAGAGCACGCTGCAGCGGCATCTAGTGACGCAAACAAGGCTGATCAGCATCTGTAACACTCCCTCACTGATAAAACCTTTCAATAAAGATCAATAGGCCTACAGTATCTTTAAAAAGCGTATAGGCCTACGTCTTCTTATAGAAGTACTGCATATATATAAATATATGTAGATTAGATTAGATATGTTCATATGTTAATACTGATCATACTCTTCATATTGTAATATAATAACATAATACTATTTATCCCAGTATCCTTTGCACTATGCTCTACATTTAAATAATTTTATTGATCTCTTCATTGCACTCATGCCTCTATATTGTTTCTGTTTAGAGTATGTATATATTGTGTATATATTAGTGTGTATATTTTTGTTTTGGTTGTTTTGTATGTGTAAGCATACATACTCCAAAGAATAATTCCTGGTATGTGTCCTCATACCTGGCAAATAAAGCTGATTCTGATCCTGATCCTGATCCTGATTCTGATAATACTTTATTCATCCCACACTGGGGCACAGGCAAACAGGCAAACAACAAACAATGAGCAGAAGGTATAGACTGAATGTAAAGTGGCGTCAAATAAAGGTATTGTAAAGTGCGGTTGCCATAGTACAAAAAACAATATTACAGTGTAAGTAAGTGACGTAAAGATTAAATTGAATATGTAATTAAAATAATAAAGCAAAAGTAGGTAACCATAATATAAATTATATTTACCTGTGACCATAAATAATACTGAAAAAGTAAGTAGGCTACTTGTAATGGAAAAATATAAATACAGATAATAAAGATATGCAGAGTGTGTGGAGTAAATGAAAAACAGGAGCAGAAACTACAACATGATCAGGTGGTGCAGGTGTTGTAGAGTCTGACAGCGGCCGGGATGAACGACCTGTGGTACCTCTCCTTCTTACACCGGGGGGTATCAGTCTGCTGCTGATGGAGCTGGTCAGGGACCCCCCAGTGTCATGTTGGGGGTGAGAGTTGTTGTCCATGATGGATGTCAGCTTAGCTAACATCCTCCTCTCCCCCACTCCTATGGAGTCCAGAGGACAATCCAGGACAGAGCTCGCTCCCAATCAGTCTATTGAGTCTGCTCCTGTCCCGGTCTGAGCTGCCCCCCCCATCAGACTACAGCATAAAGGATGGCAGAGGCTACCGCAGAGTCATAAAAAGTCCTGAGGAGAGTCCTGCACACTCCAAAGGACCTAAGTTTCCCCAGCAGATGGAGGCGACCCTGACCCTTCTTGTAGAGTACATTGGTGTTATCTGCCCAGTTCTGTTTATTGTTTAGGTGAACACCCAGGAATCTGTAGCTCTCCACTACCTCAATGTCCGATCCCTGGATGCTCACCGGTGAGAAATGGGATGTTTTCTCCTAAAAATCGCATCTCCTTCGCCTTGCTGGTGTTAAGCTGAAGCTGGTTGAGCTCACACCAGCTGACAAAGTCCCTGATAACCGACCTGTATTCCAGATCATTCCCCTCAGAAACACAACCAACATCGAATGTGTCATCGGAGAACTTCTGGATGTGGCAGTGGGTGGTGTTGTGAGTGAAGTCTGAGGTATAGAGAGTGAAAAGGAAGGGGGAGAGCACCGTACCCTGAGGGGCACCTGTGCTGCAGTGCACCAAATCAGACACACAGTGATGGAGCCTCACATGGTCTGTTGGTGAGGTGGTCAGTAGTCCATGCAGCCAGGTGTTGGTCCGCTCCAGCACTTTCCACCTTCACTCTGAGCAAAGGCTGGATGGTGTTAAAAATTCCCTGGAGAAGTCGAAAAACATGACTCTCACAGAGCTCCCGCTGTCCTCCAGGGGTAGCAGCGATCTGTGCTGCAGGTAGATCACTGCGTCGTCCACCCCAATCCCAGGCTGGTAAGCAAACTGCAGGGGGCCCAGCTGTGTGCCCACCAGGTGTCAAAGGTGACGTAGGATGATCCTCTCCATGGTCTTCATCAGGTGAGAAGTCAAGAAGTGGTTTGGCTCCTTGGGGCGGGTGACTTCGGTAGGGACCACACAGGAGGTCTTCCACAGGGCTGGGACTTTCTCCAGGCTCAGGTTCAGGTTGAATAAATGCCTGAACACACCACATAGCTGGTCAACACAGTCCCTGAGGAGACTTGGGCTGATGCCGTCCGGGCCCGGGGCCTTCCTTGATCTTCTTCAGTTGACTTCTCACCTGATCACCTGTTATGGAGAAGGGGGTGGAGGATGACTGGGGTGTGGGGGTGGTGGGAGGTGAGAGTCTCAGGGAGTGGGAGGGGGGTGGTGAACTGATGAGCAGGGCGAGGGGGGAGGAGCTGGCAGGTGGGCTTACTGTTGTTGAGGGTAGCTGAAGGTGGCTGGCTGAGGAGAGGGGGAGGCGGAGTAGGCCAGGGAGGTGTGAAAGAAGGGGCTGGGGTTGTGAAGAGGGCGAGGAGGCATAACACTATATTATAGTGTGTATATAAAACCTTCATCTCAAAGTACCTTGGAGCCTATAGCCAAGCTGTCAAATAGATAGTGAAGTAAAATGTCCAACATTTCCCCCGGAGATATAACGGACCTGACTGACAGACACAGTGTGTGCGCCTGCAACACTGTGTGTCAGACAGCACCAGCAACAGGTGCCCCGCAGGGGACTGTCCTCTCTCCCTTCCTCTTCACCACCTACACCACAGACTTCAACTACCACACAGAGTCCTGCCATCTCCAGAAGTTTTCTGATGACTCTGCTGTGGTTGGATGTATCAGCGAGGGGGACGAGGCTGAGTACAGAGCTGTGGTGGGGGACTTTGTCACATGGAGGGAGCAGAACCATCTACAACTCAACATGACAAAGACTAAGGAGCTGGTGGTGGATCTAAGGAGAGCCAAGGCACCAGTGAGCCCTGTTTCCATCCAGGGGGTCAATGTGGACATTGTGGAGGACCACAAATACCTGGGAGTGCACTTGGACAATAAACTA
Organism: Etheostoma perlongum; assembly: GCA_026937815.1. NCBI lineage: Eukaryota > Metazoa > Chordata > Actinopteri > Perciformes > Percidae > Etheostoma > Etheostoma perlongum. Next base: position 86,649 of record JAEKDQ010000818.1, on the reverse strand, counting down.
GACTGGGCCAAGAAGACTCAAGCCCTCTACAGGAAGGGCCAAAGTCGTCTCTATTTTCTGAGGAGGCTGAGGTCCTTCAACATCTGCAGGATGATGCTGAGGATGTTTTATGAGTCTGTGGTGGCCAGTGCTGTCCTCTTTGCAGTTGCATGCTGGGGCTCCGCCAGGGCTGCGCTTTGTCACCAATCCTGTTTGTAATATTTATGGACAGGATATCGAGGCGTAGTCGGGGCGGGGAAGGGTTGCAGTTCCGTGGGGTCGGGATCTCATCGCTGCTTTTTGCAGATGATGTGGTCCTGATGGCGTCATCGGTCTGTGACCTTCAACACTCATTGGATCGATTCGCAGTTTGAAGCGGCTGGGATGAGGATCAGCACCTCTAAATCTGAGGCCATGGTTCTCAGCAGGAAACCGATGGAGTGCTTTCTTTAGGTAGGGAGTGAGTCCTTACCCCAAGTGAAGGAGTTTAAGTACCTTGGGGTCTTGTTCGTGAGTGAGGGGACCATGGAGCGTGAGATTGGTCGGAGAATAGGAGCAGCTGGTGCGGTATTACATTCTCTTTATCGCACCGTTGGACGAAAAGAGAGCTGAGCCAGAAGGCAAAGCTCTCATCTACAATGGGCAAATTTCGTTCCTACCCTCACGTCATGAAGGCTGGGTCATGACCGAAAGAACGAGATCCAGGGTACAAGCGGCTGAAATGGGTTTCCTCAGGAGGGTGGCTGGCGTCTCGCTTAGAGATAGGGTGAGAAGCTCAGTCATCCGAGAGGAGCTCGGAGTAGAGCCGCTCCCACGTCGAAAGGAGCCAGTTGAGGTGGTTCGGGCATCTGGTAAGGATGTCTCCTGGGCGCCTCCCTAGGGAAGTGTTCCAGGCGCGTCCAGCTGGGAGGAGGCCTCAGGGAAGACCCAGGACTAGGGATCCCCCAGTCGGAGCTGGTTAATGTGGCTCGGGAAAGGGAAGTTTGGGGGTCCCCTACTGGAGCTGCTGCCCCCGCGACCCGACTCCGGATAAGCTGATGAAGATGGATGGATGGATGGATGCTGGGGCATCAAACTTTATAACTCCTCCGACTACACACAGTCACTTAGAGAGGTTGAAACTGGACAATAATATCTGTTTTGTGCAATAACACTGGCCTGAAATGTGTGCAATACTCAACTGCTACTATTAATATTATTGTTATTATTATTATTACTTTTCACCATTGCAACTCCTTAATTATGTTAATTATACTGTATCAAAACATTCCTTTAACTATGTAAATACCGTACATATCCACACTCCTTATATTTCTTTATTTATATTTCTACTCTGATATTTCTACTATTTGTGCAACTGCAACACAGAGTTTCCTCGGGGGATCAATAAAGTATTTCTGATTCTGATTCTGATCTGATTAGAGTAGAAGCAGAAACACAGCAACCACAGCGCTGCTCTGTGATGCTGTGTGTCTGTTAGACATGGAGACATTATCACTATATTATCTGGTTTATTTAGTTGCTTTGTCCGTTGAATGAGACAACAGAAAAGAGAAAGGGAAATGGAAACGTGAGTGTAAGAAAACCGAGAATGAATTGGTGTGATGATGTCATTCCTCCTCTCGTCCAGGTGGAGGCGGTGGAGGACACAGCAACACAGGTGGTTTGTGATGGTTTTCATGGCAACAAGGAAATAAACACGCAGTGAAGGAGCTGCTGTAACATAGTGTAACATAGTGTAACATAGTTGTTGAGTGTGTGTGTTATCCCAGCGGTGTGTTAAACAGTAGAAGGAGTGTAAAAAGACTGGGTCCCGCTGTATTACTCAGGCTGCACTACAGCGTCTATTCACAGGCGCGATCCCACTACTGAGCGGCACGGGGGCTTTGGCCTGCTCCGTGTCCGACCTGGGCCGGTGCACCCCTCCTTAGACCACCTGGTGGTCCCGGGCTCCCCCAGGAGCACCATATGGATACCGAACTTAGTGCGGACACCCGATCGGCATAGTCCACTGCAGCTCAGAGATCCTGAGCTCAAACGATCCGCCAGCCTCGGCCTCCCGGGAACTTGGATTACAGGCGCGCGCCACCGCACCCGGCGAGAAAGAACCTCATTCATAGAGGTTTTGGGATCTACGAATGTGACGTCATCAGGGAGCACGCTCCAGCTGCATCTTGTGACGAAAATAAAACGTGCAAGTTAGGTCTACATCAGTAATGCTTGTAAACAGGAGGAACTCCATACGTTGGGCTCTGATTGGCTAGTTGTGGAAAATGACCAGTTCATCTCAGAAAACATTAATATCTGCAATCTATTCGCAACAGACAACTATAGTCCATCTCTATTTTTACATTTATCTTCAGGGACATAACTGTTTACAAAACACTGATAATTTCAAATGTTATAGGCCTACAAGTGAGGCCTGTTCTGACAGTCAATAACAAGACCATATGTGGAACATATTTCACTGAAGTAACCATGGTGACATAGGAGATCTCTGCATGCTTCTTTATTTTACAAACCTTCAGAATCCAGTTCTGTTCACATGTCCTATCTGGAGTAAAGGAGCAACCAACAATGATTCACAGCAATTCATTCTCCGTTTTGTTGGACTCACGTTTCTATTACCTTTTACCTTCCTAAATTCCATTTAACATCTACAACAACATCCAACTGTGAGTATACAGTGTATACTCCAACAACATCTCTCTCTCCCTGTGTGCTGGGGATGTCTGTCTCATGTCAACATCAGGATTAATAATCTCATAAATAATGTATTAAACTTGTAAAACGTGGACTGATTTCTGCTTTGAAATGTTACTGGGATGTTTCCTAATTCTTAAAAGTGAATTTAGAGAAGAAGAAAACAGGGCTGCCCGGTTGGATCCCCAGTCAGGGCAGGGCCTTTCTGGGTGAAGTCTGATGTCCTCCCCATGTCTGCATGGGTTTAGTGAATAATAGTGAATAACAATAAGGAATAACCCAGTCATGCTGGTTGGCCTTACCTATTGGGTGTCATATGTGCCTCATTAACATATCTGAAGATTAATCATGTAGCATATGTGCAATATTTGTCACATCCATTATATATTATTTTACAGTATATGATGACATACACTCACAAACGATCCGTTCTAATTAGTAACATTTTATAATGACGTGTCAGACAATTCAGAAAGAAGAAATATAAGATCATTTGATACACACTATGTGTTTAACAACAACTTGATGAATGATCAAATGAATGAATCCTATATATTTTTAAATAACTGACTATATTCTATAGTTTGTCTATATTCTATACAGCCTTCATCCCAAAGTATACCTTGGAGCCTATAGCCAATCGATCAAATAGATAGTGAAGTAAAAGGTCCAACATTTCTCCCGGAGATATAACGGATTAGAGTAAGAAGCAGAAACACAGCAACCACAGCGCTGCTCTGTGATGCTGTGTGTCTGTTAGACATGGAGACATTATCACTATATTATCTGGTTTATTTAGTTGCTTTGTCCGTTGAATGAGACAACAGAAAAGAGAAAGGGAAATGGAAACGTGAGTGTAAGAAAACCGGAGAATGAATTGGTGTGATGATGTCATTCCTCCTCTCGTCCAGGTGGAGGCGGTGGAGGACACAGCAACACAGGTGGTTTGTGATGGTTTTCATGGCAACAAGGAAATAAACACGCAGTGAAGGAGCTGCTGTAACATAGTGTAACATAGTTGTTGTTGAGTGTGTGTGTTATCCCAGCGGTGTGTTAAACAGTAGAAGGAGTGTAAAAAGACTGGGTCCCGCTGTATTACTCAGGCTGCACTACAGCGTCTATTCACAGGCGCGATCCCACTACTGAGCGGCACGGGGGATTTGGCCTGCTCCGTGTCCGACCTGGGCCGGTGCACCTCCTTAGACCACCTGGTGGTCCCGGCTCCCCCAGGAGCACCATATGGATACCGAACTTAGTGCGGACACCCGATCGGCATAGTCCGCTGCAGCTCAGAGATCCTGAGCTCAAACGATCCGCCAGCCTCGGCCTCCCGGGAACTTGGATTACAGGCGCGCGCCACCGCACCCGGCGAAAGATGGTCATTCATAAGAGGTTTTGGGATCTACCAAACACGACGTCATCATAGGAGCACGCCCAGCGGCATCTAGTGACGCAAATAAAACGCTGATCAGCATCTTAACACTCTCACATAAAACAATAAAGATCAATGCTTGTAAAAAGGAGGAACTCTTCATATAAGTTGGGCTCTGATATATATAAATATGTGGAAAATTAGACCAGATATGTTCATATGTTAAAATTTCATATCTTCATATTGTAATATAATAACAGAAACTATTTAGTCCATTGCACTATGCTCCACATTTTTAATTTTATTGATCTCTTCATTGCACATGCCTCTAACTGTTTCTGTTTAACATGTATATATTTCAATATATTATGTGTATATTTTTGTTTTGGTTGTTTTGTATATTTCACTGAAGCATACATACTCCAAACAAACCTTCCTGGTATGTGTCCTCAACCTGGCAAATAAAGCAATTCTGATCCTGATCCTGATCCTGATTCTGATTTACTTTTATTCATCCCACACTTCACAGGCAAACAGGCAAACAACAAACAATGAGCAGAAGGTATAGACAGTGTAAAGTGGCTCAAATAAAGGTATTGTAAAGTGCGGTTGCCATAGTCAAAAAACAATATTACAGTGTATAAATGATCGTCAAGATTAAATTGAATATGTAATTAAAATTGTAAAAGCGTGGAACCATAATATAAATTATATTTACCTGTGACCATAAATAATACTGAAAAAAAAGTAAGTAGGCTATTTAATGGAAAAATATAAATACAGATAATAAAGATATGCAGAGTGTGTGATAAATGAAAAACAGGAGCAGAAACTACAACATGATCAGGTGGTGCAGGTGGTGTAGATGTCTGACCCATGTCGGGATGAGTGACCTAGTGAATAACAATAAGTAACCTCTCATGCTGGTCTTACACCGGGGGCCTATCAGTCTGCTGCTGATGGAGCTGGTCAGGGACCCCCATGTCATGTTGGGGGTGAGAGTTTTGTCCATGATGGATGTCAGTTAACTAACATCCTCCTCTCCCCCACTTCCTCTATGGAGTCCAGAGGACAATGAGGACAGAGCTCGCTCCCCTAATCAGAAATATTGAGTCTGCTCCTGGGAGGCGGAGTAGGCCAGGGAGGTGTGAAAGAAGGGGCTGGTGGGTGAAGAGGGCGAGGATTTTCATAACTGACTATATTCTATAGTGTGTATATAAAACCTTCATCTCAAAGTACCTTGGAGCCTATAGCCAAGCTGTCAAATAGATAGTGAAGTAAAAGGTCCAACATTTCTCCCCGGAGATATAACGGACCTGACTGGCAGACTACAGTGTGTGCACCTGCAACACTGTGTGTCAGACAGCGTGGTCAGCAACACCGGGGCCCCGCAGGGGACTGTCCTCTCTCCCTTCCTCTTCACCACCTACACCACAGACTTCAACTACCACACAGAGTCCTGCCATCTCCAGAAGTTTTCTGATGACTCTGCTGTGGTTGGATGTATCAGCGAGGGGAAGAGGCTGAGTACAGAGCTGTGGTGGGGGGACTTTGTCACATGGAGGGAGCAGAACCATCTACAACTCAACATGACAAAGACTAAGGAGCTGGTGGTGGATCTAAGGAGAGCCAAGGCACCAGTGAGCCCTGTTTCCATCCAGGGGGGTCAATGTGGACATTGTGGAGGACCACAAATACCTGGGAGTGCACTTGGACAATAAACTGGACTGGGCCAAGAAGACTCAAGCCCTCTACAGGAAGGGCCAAAGTCGTCTCTATTTTCTGAGGAGGCTGAGGTCCTTCAACATCTGCAGGATGATGCTGAGGATGTTTTATGAGTCTGTGGGGGCCAGTGCTGTCCTTTTTGCAGTTGCATGCTGGGGCTCCGCCAGGGCTGCGCTTTGTCACCAATCCTGTTTGTAATATTTATGGACAGGATATCGAGGCGTTGTCGGGGCGGGGAAGGGTTGCAGTTCCGTGGGGTCGGGATCTCATCGCTGCTTTTTGCAGATGATGTGGTCCTGATGGCGTCATCGGTCTGTGACCTTCAACACTCATTGGATCGTTCGCAGCCGAGTGTGAAGCGGCTGGGATGAGGATCAGCACCTCTAAATCTGAGGCCATGGTTCTCAGCAGGAAACCGATGGAGTGCTTTCTTTAGGTAGGGAGTGAGTCCTTACCCCAAGTGAAGGAGTTTAAGTACCTTGGGGTCTTGTTCGCGAGTGAGGGGACCATGGAGCGTGAGATTGGTCGGAGAATTGGAGCAGCTGGTGCGGTATTACATTCTGTTTATCGCACCGTTGTGACGAAAAGAGAGCTGAGCCAGAAGGCAAAGCTCTCGATCTACCGGGCAATTTTCGTTCCTACCCTCACGTCATGAAGGCTGGGTCATGACCGAAAGAACGAGATCCAGGGTACAAGCGGCTGAAATGGGTTTCTTCAGGAGGGTGGCTGTCGTCTCCCTTAGAGATAGGGTGAGAAGATCAGTCATCCGAGAGGAGCTCGGAGTAGAGCCGCTGCTCCTTGGCGTCGAAAGGAGCCAGTTGAGGTAGTTCGGGCATCTGGTAAGGATGCCTCCTGGGCACCTCCCTAGGGAGGTGTTCCAGGCGCGTCCAGCTGGGAGGAGGCCTCGGGGAAGACCCAGGACTAGGTGGAGAGATTATATCTCCAAACTGGCCTGGGAACGCCTCGGGATCCCCCAGTCGGAGCTGGTTAATGTGGCTCGGGAAAGGGAAGTTTGGGGTCCCCTACTGGAGCTGCTGCCCCCGCGACCTGACTCCGGATAAGCTGATGAAGATGGATGGATGGATGGATGCTGGGGCAGCAGGCTGAGGGTAGCGGATGCCAACAGACTCAACAAACTGATCCACAAGGCCAGTGACGTTGTGGGGGTGGATCTGGACTCTCTGTTGGTGGTGTCAGACAGGAGGACGCTGTCCAAACTACATGCCATCTTGGACAATGTCTCGCACCCACTCCATGGCTTGCTGCTCAATCACAGGAGCACTTTCAGTGATAGACTAATTCTCCCACAATGCACCACAGAGGCCCACAGGAAGTCATTCCTGCCTGTGGCCATCAAACTTTATAACTCCTCCGTCTACACACAGACACTTAGAGAGGTTGAAACTGGACAATAATATCTGTTTTGTGCAATAACACTGGCCTTAAATGTGTGCAATACTCAACTGCTACTACTATTATTATTATTATTATTATTATTATTATTACTTTTCACCATTGCAACTCTTTAATTATGTTAATTATACTGTATCAAAACATTCCTTTAACTATGTAAATACCGTACATATCCACACTCCTTATATTTCTTTATTTATATTTCTACTCTGATATTTCTACTATTTGTGCAACTGCAACACAGAGTTTCCCTTCGGGGATCAATAAAGTATTTCTGATTCTGATTCTGATCTGATTAGAGTAGAAGCAGAAACACAGCAACCACAGCGCTGCTCTGTGATGCTGTGTGTCTGTTAGACATGGAGACATTATCACTATATTATCTGGTTTATTTAGTTGCTTTGTCCGTTGAATGAGACAACAGAAAAGAGAAAGGGAAATGGAAACGTGAGTGTAAGAAAACCGGAGAATGAATTGGTGTGATGATGTCATTCCTCCTCTCGTCCAGGTGGAGGCGGTGGAGGACACAGCAACACAGGTGGTTTGTGATGGTTTTCATGGCAACAAGGAAATAAATACGCAGTGAAGGAGCTGCTGTAACATAGTGTAACATAGTTGTTGAGAGTGTGTGTGTTATCCCAGCGGTGTGTTAAACAGTAGAAGGAGTGTAAAAAGACTGGGTCCCGCTGTATTACTCAGGCTGCACTACGGCGTCTATTCACAGGCGCGATCCCACTACTGAGCGGCACGGGGGGGCTTTGGCCTGCTCCGTGTCCGACCTGGGCCGGTGCACCCCTCCTTAGACCACCTGGTGGTCCCGGGCTCCCCCAGGAGCACCATATGGATACCGAACTTAGTGCGGACACCCGATCGGCATAGTCCGCTGCAGCTCAGAGATCCTGAGCTCAAACGATCCGCCAGCCTCGGCCTCCCGGGAACTTGGATTACAGGCGCGCGCCACCGCACCCGGCGAGAAAGCATCTCATTCATAGAGGTTTTGGGATCTACGAATGTGACGTCATCAGGGAGCACGCTCCAGCTGCATCTTGTGACGAAAATAAAACGTGCAAGTTAGGTCTACATCAGTAATGCTTGTAAGCAGGAGGAACTCCATACGTTGGGCTCTGATAGGCTAGTTGTGGAAAATGACCAGTTCATCTCAGAAAACATTAATATCTGCAATCTATTCGCAACAGGCACCTATAGTCCATCTCTATTTTTACATTTCTCTTCAGGGACATAACTGTTTACAAAACACTGATAATTTCAAATGTTATAGGCCTACAAGTGAGGCCTGTTCTGACAGTCAATAACAAGACCATATGTGGAACATATTTCACTGAAGTAACCATGGTGACATAGGAGATCTCTGCATGCTTCTTTATTTTTTACAAACCTTCAGATTCCAGTTCTGTTCACATGTCCTATCTGGAGGAAAGGAGCAACCAACAATTAATTCACAGCAATTAATTCTCCGTTTTGTTGGACTCACGTTTCTATTTACCTTTTACCTTCCTAAATTCCATTAAACATCTACAACAACATCCAACTGTGAGTATACAGTGTATAATCCAATGACATCTCTCTCTCCCTGTGTGTGGTGATGTCTGTCTCATGTCAACATCAGGATTAATAATCTCATTAAATAATGTATAAAACTTGTAAAACGTGGACTGATTTCTGCTTTGAAATGTTACTGGGATGTTTCCTAATTCTTAAAAGTGAATTTAGAGAAGAAGAAAACAGGTCTGCCCCGGTTGGATCCCCAGTCAGGGCAGGGCCTTTCTGGGTGAAGTCTGGATGTCCTCCCCATGTCTGCATGGGTTTAGTGAATAATAGTGAATAACAATAAGGAATAACCCAGTCATGCTGGTTGGCCTTACCTATTGGGTGTCATATGTGCCTCATTAACATAGTGAAGATTAATCATGTAGCATATGCGCAATATTTATCACATCCATTATATATTATTTTACAGTATATGATGACATACACTCACAAACGATCCGTTCTAATTAGTAACATTTTATAATGACGTGTCAGACAATTCAGAAAGAAGAAATATAAGATCATTTGATACACACTATGTGTTTAACAACAACTTGATGAATGATCAAATGAATGAATCCTATATATTTTCAAATAACTGACTATATTCTATAGTTTGTATATAAAACCTTCATCTCAAAGTACCTTGGAGCCTATAGCCAAGCTGTCAAATAGATAGTGAAGTAAAAGGTCCAACATTTCTCCCCGGAGATATAACAGACCTGACTGGCAGACTACAGTGTGTGCGCCTGCAACACTGTGTGTCAGACAGTGTGGTCAACAACACCGGGGCCCCGCAGGGGACTGTCCTCTCTCCCTTCCTCTTCACCACCTACACCACAGACTTCAACTACCACACAGAGTCCTGCCATCTACAGACGTTTTCTGATGACTCTGCTGTGGTTGGATGTATCAGCGAGGGGGACGAGGCTGAGTACAGAGCTGTGGTGGGGACTTTGTCACATGGAGGGAGCAGAATCATCTACAGCTCAACGTGACAAAGACTAAGGAGCTCGTGGTGGATCTAAGGAGAGCCACGGCACCAGTGAGCCCTGTTTCCATCCAGGGGTTCAGTGTGGACATTGTGGAGGACCACAAATACCTGGGAGTGCACTTGGACAATAAACTGGACTGGGCCAAGAACACTCAAGCCCTCTACAGGAAGGGCCAAAGTCGTCTCTATTTTCTGAGGAGGCTGAGGTCCTTCAACATCTGCAGGATGATGCTGAGGATGTTTTATGAGTCTGTGGTGGCCTGTGCTGTCCTCTTTGCAGTTGCATGCTGGGGCAGCAGGCTGAGGGTAGCGGACATAGACATTGTGGGGGTGGATCTGGACTCTCTGTTGGTGGTGTCAGACAGGAGGACGCTGTCCAAACTACATGCCATCTTGGACAATGTCTCGCACCCACTCCATGGCTTGCTGCTCAATCACAGGAGCACTTTCAGTGATAGACTCATTCTCCCACAATGCACCACAAAGCCCCACAGAAAGTCATTCCTGCCTGTGGCCATCAAACTTTATAACTCCTCCGTCTACACACAGACACTTAGAGAGGTTGAAACTGGACAATAATATCTGTTTTGTGCAATTACACTGGCCTGAAATGTATGCAATACTCAACTGTTACTATTATTATTATTATTATTATTATTATTATTATTATTATTATTACTTTTCACCATTGCAACTCCTTAATTATGTTAATTATACTGTATCAAAACATTCCTTTAACTATGTAAATACCGTACATATCCAAACTCCTTATATTTCTTTATTTATATTTCTACTCTGATATTTCTACTATTTGTGCAACTGCAACACAGAGTTTCCCTTCGGGGATCAATAAAGTATTTCTGATTCTGATTCTGATCTGATTAGAGAAGAAGCAGAAACACAGCAACCACAGCGCTGCTCTGTGATGCTGTGTGTCTGTTAGACATGGAGACATTATCACTATATTATCTGGTTTATTTCGTTGCTTTGTCCGTTGAATGAGACAACAGAAAAGAGAAAGGGAAATGGAAACGTGAGTGTAAGAAAACCGGAGAATGAATTGGTGTGATGATGTCATTCCTCCTCTCGTCCAGGTGGAGGCGGTGGAGGACACAGCAACACAGGTGGTTTGTGATGGTTTTCATGGCAACAAGGAAATATACACGCAGTGAAGGAGCTGCTGTAACATAGTGTAACATAGTTGTTGAGAGTGTGTGTTATCCCAGCGGTGTGTTAAACAGTAGAAGGAGTGTAAAAAGACTGGGTCCCGCTGTATTACTCAGGCTGCACTACAGCGTCTATTCACAGGCGCGATCCCACTACTGAGCGGCACGGGGGCTTTGGCCTGCTCCGTGTCCGACCTGGGCCGGTGCACACCTCCTTAGACCACCTGGTGGTCCCGGGCTCCCCCAGGAGCACCATATGGATACCGAACTTAGTGCGGACACCCGATCGGCATAGTCCGCTGCAGTTCAGAGAACCTGAGCTCAAACGATCCACCAGCCTCGGCCTCCCGGGAACTTGGATTACAGGCGCGCGCCACCGCACCCGGCGAGTAAGCACCTCATTCATAGAGGTTTTGGGATCTACGAATGTGACGTCATCAGGGAGCACGGTCCAGCAGCATCTTGTGACAGAAATAAAACGTGCAAGTTAGGTCTACATCAGTAATGCTTGTAAACTGGAGGAACTCCCAACACGTTCTCACTCCCAAGTCGTAACATGTGGACGCTTGGTCAGCACCCCTTGGCGTAACCATTCAACGTAATGGGCACCCCTCGGAGTAATATTCTAACGTGCAGGGAAATCCCATAGACTTTAATGGAGCCCCGTCCTCGTAAAATATAGACGACAGGGGACTATGATCTCGGTGATGACTGGCCCACAATAGGAATAAAAAAATAGCATAATAAATTATATGTATATAACATTTAAACATAGAAAGAGGCAAAATAACAGCTCCTCCATTTTTAACAGCCGTTTTTTTTAACATTGCCCTATAAATAAGGTTTTCGCCAGAAGTTTTGCCGGATATGGCGTCACACTGACGAGATGTAGGCATTATACACTGTGATACTATAGTCGATTAATTAATCATACAGGCATGTATAACTTTGCATAGCTACATTTAAATCTGGTGTAAACGTTTACATGTTTAAGAAACGCATTTGCCATTATTTCTGCGCTGGCATATTTAATGTTTTCCCATGGGGATAGCGGTGCCGCCCAACTAGACGGAGCGGCATCCTGGGCGTCGCGCACCGCTCGGAATTGCCGCCGAGCGCGGCGCTTTCAACTTTGACTTCGTTGCCGCTGACGTTTCAAGGCGCGACCAATGACTGAGCCAAGAAGCAATGATGACGTCCCTGCCCTGCTCTTGCTTCTCTGCCCTGCGCGCCACTCGACGCTCAGATCTGCGCGCATTTTCAACTTGGTAAGTAAAATAAATAGGTACAGTTATCCCCACAGCGACTAGTTAGGTCAATAAGTTGTTGTTCAAACCCTTCAACGTGCAGGCTAGCGGTCTAATGGGACGATGAATGATGTAAAGCGTTAATAAAAATACTAGCTCCCACAAGTGAAACCTACAGTAACGTTAGCGGTAAGGTAACGTTAGCTGCTGTTAGCAAATCAAGTGTTTCTTTATGCCTAGCTTATTGTCACATATATCCTCATAACGGGTACAATCACGGTCTCACCTAAGCACTAACTTTGAAAAGCCATCCCTAACTTTGATTGAAAATACTCTAACAGCAGATTAACTATTTTAGCTTTACTATTGTGCTATTCCTGAACTGTCTACAGTAAAATGAACTGATATAATTTTTCCTACTGCTATTGTCTATCTTATTCCATCTCAACATGTGGCTAATGTAATTAGCAATACCAGTAGATTTACTCAAATATTGGCCAGATGTGTTGGTGAAGTAGTGGCAGAGAAACAGTAAATATGTTGTTTAGACAGTTAAAAAATGCAGTGTGTCTAATATTTGTTAGTAGATTTAAAATCACACATTGTAACAAATCAGTTACTAGTTCTTAGTAAGTTTTTTTACTTTGCTTAATAAAGATAATTTTCTCTAAGTTGGCATGGTGGCTTATGGAATTATTGAATTACTTTTTTTTTATAAAGGATAGTAATTCCAATTCCAGCCACAGATAAATTACAATTTGTTTAAATTAGGCTTTTTGCAATTGTTCAAACTGTATCTTATTTGTGTTTCAAATCAACTTTATTCTTTCTGTACTGAAAGGATATAAATTGTTAGATGTTTTTCTGAGTAAATGAATGGAGCTGATGTTACTTAATGCTGCTCTGTACTTTTCTGGTTCAGTAAAACTATGAGCTGTCGTTAACAATTAATGCCTCATTTTAATATCACAGTGGAAATAATCCTTATATATTTAATTCTCATTTGCAGAAATGACAAAACCCAAAATGAAACCATGCCCTTCCTGCCAGGCTCCCAACCGGCTCAACAGAAAAACCTGTTTTGCCTGCCTTTTCTGCTTCTCGAGTAGGCAGAAGCAAAAAAAACAACAGGAGAAAGTGAAAAATACCAACTGGGCCTCATCAATTAAAAAAAACAAAAATAATGGCAAGATCTTAGATGCTGCCCAGTTGTCGGTAAGTTTTCATAGTTCTCAAATTGCAAGATGTTGGCTTCCAGATAATTATATAATTATCACAGTCGCCAGATGGGCAGGAAAATATAGATGGGTTATAGGGGTGTATGATATGCCTACAAAATGTTTATTGATTTACCTTTATAGTGTTAGTTGTTGCATTTCATTTTCACTGAAAAATATTTATATATGATGATTTTTGTTGGGGTCTGTACTAGGGTTGGGCGGTAATACAGTATCCCATGGGGTCTTAAAAATAGTAATGGTATCAGTTTCAATACTGTCATTAAAAAATGCAATGCACTTATATAGGAGACAAGGATTAAATATTAAATCTAATTTATTTAATGCCTAAAAATGCTTATGTGTGATTGTTATCATGTGACAGTGCGGAGGAGAGAGAGGGGGGGGAAGAAGAACAGGACTTTTGTAGTCTGGCAGCATTTGGGATTCCGCCCTAATGAGAAGGGAGAGGTGTTTCAGTATCAGTATTTGGTTTTCACTTTCTGAATAGTGGAGGCACAAGTCAACAGTTTGGTGACACCGTCTGACCCTCACGTCGTAATTTTTAATTAGTTGTGAGTAATACTGTATGCCGCGGTAAAATAGAGAGGAGGTTTTTACAGTATCAAAATTTGGATACCACCCAACTGTAGTCTGTACTAAACAAACATGTTCCCTAACATCCAGAGAATATTTGCCAACTTGTTTTCCTAGGCATCAGTGTAACATGGTATTGCATAATTTCATATGGATATAACATTTTAACTTTAACAAAAAATTGCAGCTCCTAGGATTTGGATATGGCATCTGACCATATTGTAATTAAAATGATGTTTCAGTTAGTTGGGCAACCCTAGGGGGTGATTAAGGCCTGAACACCCAACTGCACAAGGGTCAGCAAATCAGAATGTTTGTTCTAAGTAGCTGTGTATGTCTGTGTGCATGCAGTCAGTGCATAGTTGCAAAAGATTTCCTTTAATAATTAAAGAAGAACAGAATGCTAAACATCCACATTCACATAGACTACATTTACCTGTCAGAAGAAAAAGTGCCGGCATCAGGGCTGCTATGAACCACGATTCTTCAAAGATATTACAGCTCTAGAGATGGGACTGTTTATTGTGACTAGAACATATAGTCTGTACCATCATCTCCTGTGATGCTAACCAGAGGATACATATGCCTTTGTTTTTCTTGCAGGTTTTAAAATTGACAGCTCTTGGATACAAGCCAATCCTTTTTCTTGGTCATCAAGACCGCAAGAGCCAGCTAAGTGGTGACATTATACATTTTCTTGAGCCAACAGGGGTTGCTCAAGACATCATAGGAAAGATGAGCAAGCTCTATGAACATCTGCTGAGAAGTAAGTTGTCCTTTGTTTAAGATAAAAAAAAATGGTGCTATGACAAGACACAATATACTTTTTCCCCCATTGACATGTGACATTCAACCATATACTATTACTAATATCAACATACATTAAAGTGCCTTAGTAAAAACTTTAAGACAGCATATTGCAGCGCCACAGTACCTTACCTTATAGAATGCAAGCATCATGTACTAGGCTAAGTCCTTAATGTACTGGCCAAGGTTAGTAAATCTTGGGGAAAAACTGAATGAGAATACTATGGAATATAATATTAATTGATAACCCTTGAACAACCTAAATATGTTTTAGATATGCTGCTTCATAAGCTGCAAAAAATACTTAAAGTATTTTATATGTATTTTGTGTTTACTAATATTCTACCCAGTTTAATTAATATTTAACTATTAACACTTTCAGAATTATTTGCTCCTGAAGACGTTGAGGGCTCCTCAACTGCACCCATCCCAGTTGTTCCAGAGGAGGAGTCAGCAGGACCAGATGCAGATGGAGAATATGTTCTACATCTGGTGCCCGTGTCACCTTCTCACCCTTCTCAGCCTCCTGCTCTCTCTTCTGCCTCATCTCAGCCTCCTGCTCTCTCTTCTGCCTCATCTCAGCCTCCTGCTCTCTCTTCTGCCTCATCTCAGCCTCCTGCTCTCTCTTCTGCCTCATCTCAGCCTCCTGCTCTCTCTTCTGCCTCATCTCCGCCTCCTGCTCTCTCTTCTGCCTCATCTCCGCCTCCTGCTCTCTCTTCTGCCTCATCTCCGCCTCCTTTTCTCTCATCTGCCTCCTGCTCTCTCTTCTGCCTCATCTCCGCCTCCTTTTCTCTCTTCTGCCTCATCTCAGCCTCCTGCTCTCTCTTCTGCCTCATCTCCGCCTCCTTTTCTCTCTTCTGCCTCATCTCAGCCTCCTTTTCTCTCTTCTGCCTCATCTCAGCCTCCTGCTCTCCTCCTCCTTTCAGCCTCCTGCTCTCTCTTCTGCCTCCTTTCAGCCTCCTGCTCTCTCTTCTGCCTCCTTTCAGCCTCCTGCTCTCTCTTCTGTCTCCTTTCAGCCTCCTCCTCTCTTTTCTGCCTCATCTCAGCCTTCTCCACACTCATCTCCCTTTATGCAGCCAGGAGCAGGTGCCACAAGACGACAACAAGCTATTAAACTTAAAATGAAAGGTTAGATTAGCTATAGTAAATAAATTAATATAAAGCTGTCAATGTGCAAAAAGATGAGGTGACCAGAGTCTTACTTGTTATCAGAGGTTAAAGTGGGATTTGGCAAGTGGGGGAACCTTAACATCAAGTGCGGTTTGTAAAAACATTTGTTTTGATTAGTAACTTAAAACATAATTTGATATGTCAATGTAAGCTTGCTACACTTTTGCTATAGTTTTGCTATATGGGTAGGATTACTGACCTAAAACTAATGAAGTCTAATACAAACCTCATATATTGCTTTATTTTATTTGTCATTTTTCAGAATGCAGAAAACACCGTCTACAAAAGATATTCCCTTATGAATGCATTGTTGATAGAAGACTTGTTAATGTAAGTACTTTCCCCATTGTTACTTCTGCTCTTCATGCCTTGGTGCAGTCAATAGCAACATCAGAAGAAATCTTGCCTCTACCTGCAACCATCTGCATATAAAGGAAGCCACAATATCACAAACACAGCCGCTGATGTTATTTGGAGCGAGAGCCTGCGCAGATCAGGGTTGAACTGTAGTACCAAGGTCTTGCCAATATACCTGACCAACTCAATCACTAGCAGACCTCAGCTGTTATAAGGTGAAACACCCTTTCTGTAGCATTCAAAATGACAGAAACCATCTTTGAGAGAAATGTTATGACTTTGATGTCTTTTTTGTGTACTTTGATGTTTGGCCCATGTTCCATCTGCTAACATGAGCCATTTTCATATGAACTCAATGTCCTGGAAATCTAGTACAAACATGGCCCAGAGTTTTACTTGCACGCGTGTAGCACACAACAGGACATTGTACAGGACACATACATTTCACCCAGTTAATGTCCAGACATTGTAATGTGGGAATGCAGCTATGGAGGGATGGTGATTTATGAACTATGGACATTTAGTGCTATGTGTTACACACTACAACCAGAAATGTAATTCTTTACCATATGGACCCCGACTGATAGTGTTTCAGTATACTCGAAAACATAGATGTATACTGTAACGCATACTGTAATACATTTTAGGAAAATGACTAATCAATAATGACATATTGACATATGCTATATATAAGACAACTGTGCTTTCTCAGAAATGTCCTTAAAAAGTTATTGCAACTATTACTTCCTTCTTAACTAATTCTAACTTTTGTCTGTCATTTGTTTTAGGGAAAAGAAGAAGTAAAAATAAAGTGGACACCTTGCTCAACATGGTAGGTCCTATAAACTGGTGTCTTGGACTGGAAACATGTTTATATAGTGACAATACTGTAGTTACTACATCATTGTGAATTTGTACATTTGTTCAAGCATGTTCTCATAAAGACTTTTGTTGTTTATATTGTGGAATTCTGTACATGTAGCATGACATGAAGACAGAGGACATGTTCCATGTCACAGCTGAGGTTATTCTTTTAACTTATATTTTGTGTGTTTTGTCTTTAATTTATGGACAGTGGCAAAGTGTGGGACGACACCTGGGAGCCAGCCAAAGACTATTCATAAAAGAAGCAGTGTTCATGGTCCTGTGGAAGCTACAACTTTGTGTAATATCAATCTTGTTTTAAGGAACAGTTTTTGTGTGATCTTGACTCAGAACGCTTTAATAAAACCATTCAACACTGTTCTAAAGCGTTGCAAACTGAATTGCATCAAACATAATAAAAACTAATGATAAAATCAATAGCTCATTTAAACAAATGGCACAGGAAATGACATGTGCTTTGGTTTTGATTATGGTCACTAGACATTTCCTGCATTGACCAGGTAAGTAGATGTAGGTAGAGAATACTAGGCCTTATCCGGAGAGGAATCTAGCGCACAATTTATAAATGTATCGCATGCAGAGCAGGGTCAGTACACAGCAGGTTGGCAGGAATGAACATCTGTAGGGATAGGACCTTTGGGTCATGTGGTAAGACTGCAGTTTCTCCTGCAACTCAGTATCATGGCAGTTCTTGAAATGCACACTTAATTTAATATATTGTTTTGTGTACAGAGACCTGTTTATCTGTTTTTTTTTTTCTGATGTCAGCACGCTTTTTAAACTAATGTATTTCAAAGGGAAGCATCTTTTGTGATAACAGCACGGTTCTTTCTGCCAGTCAGGCTGTAGCAGAGAAGCTGTATACAGCGTTGCTATTATTAGTATTTTAGCCCAATAACCAATGTTTCAATCAACATTTATTCACCAAATCTTATCATGGTTGATATGTATTTCATTTAATGTTAGGCTATTATTTCGGTGTTATTGCCATGGAAGCTGGATTGCTTTGTTGTTAATTGCTATTTTTAAAACTAAAACGTTACATCTATCAACATGTATTTAAATGTTACGGTATGCATTTCTTAATTTTAATAACAATTCAGTCTTATTACCGGTGAAATTATAACGGTATGCCGTAAGACAGAAGCGGAGCAGGGCGCATTAAAAGCCGACATCCCACAATGCAATGCGGGCATTCATATCAGAGAATCGGACAGCGATCAGCAGGTCTTTAACCCTAGTGTGGCTTCAATGTTCATATATTTAATCAGAGGTTTTGTCACTAGCAACAACACGTTTCTCAGTTTTGTTCCAGTAAGTTATGAACTGTAACAACGTTTTTTTAACAATCAGGAAAGTACTCCGGAAGTGACGTAGTACGTACAGCTCGGTGACTAGAAAATATACAAATACATAATATTCGAAATATTTATGTTTTTGTCTAACGTTGCATTTGAGGATTCGAACAATAATAATAAAATACAGTTTAATGTATTTGTCTCATGCATTGTCTGGTCGGCCGTCCGGCGGGCGGGAATCTGAAATGGAATGAAGCCCATTCACGGCAGACAGCAGAAACAGTAGCCGAACGAGTCCAGCTGCCCAGCCCGAAAGAACTACAAGTACATTGGCTTTATAACATGTTCTAGGGCGCGTCTTTACTGGGAGTTGTAGTTTTTAAATATATTTGTATATTTCTTATAAGTAGAAGTTGGCATTGTGTGTGTAGCTCCTTCTATAACAGATGGTCCTACAGTGAGGAAAATAAGTATTTGAACACGCTGCTTCTCCCACTTAGAAATCATGGAGGAGTCTGAAATTGTCATTGTAGGTGCATGTCCACTGGGAGAGACATAGCCTAATCTAAAAAAAAAATCCAGAAATCACAATGTATGATTTTTTTTACTATTTATTTGTATGATACAGCTACAAATAAGTATTTATTGTATTAGTATGAGGTCGTTAGCTGCATAAAGACACCTGTCCACCCCATACAATCAGTAAGAATCCAACTACCAACATGGCCAAGCTCAAAGAGCTGTCCAAAGACACTAGAGACAAAATTGTCCACCTCCACAAGGCTGGAAAGGGCTACGGGGACATGTCCAAGCAGCTGGGTGAAAAAAGGTCCACTGTTGGAGCAATCATTAGAAAATGGAAGAAGCTAAACATGACTGTCAATCTCCCTCGGACTGGGGCTCCATGCAAGCTCTCACCTCGTGGGGTCTCAATGATCCTAAGAAAGGTGATAAATCAGCTCAGAACTACACGGGAGGAGCTGGTCCATGACCTGAAAAGAGCTGGGACCACCGTTTCCAAGGTTACTGTTGGTAATACACTAAGACGTCATGGTTTGAAATCATGCATGGCACGGAAGGTTCCCCTGCTTAAACCAGCACATGTCAAGACCCGTCTTAAGTTTGCCAATGACCATTTGGATGATCCAGAGGAGTCATGGGAGAAAGTCATGTGGTCAGATGAGACCAAAATAGAACTTTTTGGTCATAATTCCACTAACCGTGTTTGGAGGAAGAAGAATGATGAGGACCATCCCAAGAACACCATCCCTACTGTGAAGCATGGGGGGGTAGCATCATGCTTTGGGGGTGTTTTTTCTGCACATGGGACAGGGCGACTGCACTGTATTAAGGAGAGGATGACCGGGGCCATGTATTGAGAGATTTTGGGGAACAACCTCCTTCCCTCAGTTAGAGCATTGAAGATGGGTCGAGGCTGGGTCTTCCAACATGACAATGACCCAAAACACACAGCCAGGAGAACCAAGGAGGGGCTCTGGAAGAAGCAGATCAAGGTTCTGGCGTGGCCTAGCCAGTCTCCAGACCTAAACCCAACAGAGAATCTTTGGAGGGAGCTCAAACTCCGTGTTTCTCAGCGACAGCCCAGAAACCTGACTGATCTAGAGAAGATCTGTGTGGAGGAGTGGGCCAAAATCCCTTCTGCAGTGTGTGCAAACCTGGTGAAGAACTACAGGAAACGTTTGACCTCTGGAACTGCAAACAAAGGCTACTGTACCAAATATTAACATTGATTTTCTCAGGTGTTCAAATACTTATTTGCAGCTGTATCATACAAATAAATAGTTAAAAAATCATACATTGTGATTTCTGGATTATTTTTTTAGATTATGTCTCTCACAGTGGACATGCACCTACGAGGACAATTTCAGACCCCTCCATGATTTCCAAGTGGGAGAACTTGCAAAATAGCAGGGCGTTCAAATACTTATTTTCCTCACTGTATGTGTGTAGTCCCTTCTATAAGTCTTGAAGGAGTTCCCACAGATGCTTTGCACTTGTTGGTCTGCTGCAAGAACTCTGTGTGCTATCATCTGCTCTCTAATCTGAGCTGCTGTAATTTGGGATTTCTGAGGCTGGTGACTCAGAGGTATTTATCCTCAGCAGCAGAGGTGACTCTTGGTCTTCCTTTTCTTGGGGGGGGTGACTCTTGGTCTTCTTTTCCTGGGGGGTCCTCATGTGAGCCAGTGTCGTTGTAGGCCTTGATGGTTTTTGCGACTGCATTTGGGGACACATTCAAAGTTTTCCCAATTTTCCGGAGCGACTCCCCATTCATTTCTTAAAGTAAAGTTGGCCGCTCGTTTCTCTTCTCTCAGCTGATTGGCTCTTGCCATAATATGAATTCTACCAGTCGTCCAATAGGCTGTCGGCTGTGTATCAACCTGACTTCTGCACAACACAACTGATGGTCCCAACCCAATTAATAGGGGTAGGCCCACCTGGGGACCATTTCAGGTGACTACCTCATGAAGCTCATTGAGAGAACACCAAGGGTTTGCGGCGCTATCAAAAAAGCAAAGGGGGGGGAGGTACTTTGAAGAAACTAGAATATAAAACATGTTTTCAGTTATTTCCACTTTTTTATCAAGTACATAATTCCACGTGTTCATTCATAGTTCTGATGCCTTCAGTGTTAATCTACAATGGAAATAGTCATGAAAATAAATAAATAGACTGTTTGATAATTATAATTTATTCAGTGATCTCTTAAACCTCTTATGACCAAGCCATTTCGGAGTATTGTTTGTGCCTGTAGGCTCATTTGTCACTCTATCTGCACATTTTGCATCTCAAATTCAAAAGCACAGTTATGGACATTGTTAGAAGTAGGAAGAGGTCCTCAATCTCTTTTCAGCAGTATAACAAAGTTATAATGGCATAAAACATTAAAAACTCAAAGCTTAAGTTACGTTTCGTTCATAATTTATTAAAAAAACAGTAGAATCATGCAATACAACATTTCCATAAGGGAACACATTCATATACAATACAGGGAAAAAATTAATTTTGGCTGTACATTAAAAAATAATTATTTACATCTTTACAACATTACAACAGCGGTAGAATGTAACTAAGTACATTTACTCCAGCACTGTACTTTACTCCAGATGTTGAGGTACTTGTACTTTATGAGTCATTTCTTTTCATGTCACTTTCTACTTCTACTCCGCTACATTTCAGAGAGAAATATTCTACTTTTTACTCTACTACATTAGTGTAGTCCAACTGACTCCAAATTGGCCCTCAGGTTTGTTATGTCTATTTCATTCATAAAATAACAATGTGCGATGTGGTTGTACATCAGTACCCAACATTAATTATGTCCCCCTTCCATTTAGCGCAGATTTTTTGTTTTTATTTCTTTTACTCCGTGTTTGTTGGCCTACTATTTTCTTTTCCCTTGTCCATCTGGCCTGTAACGTTACTTGTGTAAAGCATCTGTGACAGTGATACCTGGTTTATCTCACGATACATATAGGCTACTTTACCGAATGCAACACTTGAAATGCAACAATGCATCTGTAACTTATTCTATTATTGTAAATTAATGATTACTTGTAAGAGAGTATTTTTACAGTGCGGTATTAGTACTTTTTATGAAATAAAGGATCTGTATACTTCCACCACTGTTTAACACTAGGCTATGCTTAGTCTTTGTGTTTTGTGTCTGTGTGTTGTGGCGGTATTTGGGGTAGGTTTAAGATCAAATGTAATAATATCAGGTGCAATGACATTGTAGTAGTATTTTAGTTTGAAGAGTATTTACATAGCATCAACATCGGAGTCTGAACTTTCCGAGCTAAAGTCAAGTTCATCTGAACTATCTGTAGTGCAAAAAAACTGATTGTCATTTTCTGGGTTAGACAGGACATGCAGGTAGACTTTTCTGGCACGCCTTTGCAGATCTTTCATTTGCCTCAGCCTTTTGCGGATGAGGCAAGTGAGACCCTTCTTCGCATTCTCTGTGAGATGACCTAAAAAGGAACAAAATGTGTCACTATACAACAAGTCGAAAAAAATTAAACATGACTTCATGAAACGTGATACAAACATTTCAAATAGATTTTCACATTTACCTTGCTGGGTGTTTTCAGTCTGTTGGAGAGACCACTCAGACAAGACTCTGGCATGGGACTTCAGAGAATCCCAGTGCTGCTTGATCTCTTTCACAAGGATCTTCTTCTCCTCTTGAAGCCTTCGAACTGCCATGACCCTATCGAAGACTTCCTTTTTTGTGCTGAAATCAACAGCACCTGTAACACATACGTGTATAGATGAGTATGACCACTGCACAAAGAATGTAGTTTCAGAGATCATTTCTCTCCCTCACATGCACTAGTGTGTTGCCTGCAGAAAAACTGGAAATCTGATAAATGCTTTCCCGCCTGCAGGCACACTGCTTCCAGAGTCAAACACCATTTTGGAGAGGTTAATGTCTTTAATGAAATGTTTAACATTTCACATCCAAATAACCTGACATAGCAATACACCCACCTCATTTTTGGGTTGAGTTGGTTGTTGAGAAAAGCAATTCCTTACTTTTTAGATACTATAGCATGCACATAATACATATTATGCTTACCATTTTGTGTTATTTGCCAAGGCCAGGGATGTTCTGTGTCCAGAATATGATCCATGCAAACTGCTTGCTCGGGTGTAACAAGGCTGTTGTATTTGGCTAGCATGGCCTGCAAAGTGGTCTTTTCTTGCCTTATTTTCCGTCTAATTCTGTGTCGACATTTGTTGCTGTCTGTGGAACGAAAAATAAAAAACACTATCTGTTAACTAAATAATGTAAATGACATTGTTGGAATTACAGCAAATTCCCTATCAATATTAAAAGTTCATTGTAATGTGGAGAATATACTTGAATCAACAATCAACACTACTTATTTATGGAAACATTTCAGACTTAAATGTTGAAATACCATTTTTTTGTAGAGGCGTTGAGATCTTGTTTTTATACTTGATGCGAGGGCCTCAATCTTCTGACACAAGACCTGTGTTGTGCCTTGGTGGTTTGTTTCTCCTAATAAAAAGTCAATAACACAGCACCAATGTAAAAAAATGTAAATTAAATCTTTATGTCAGACAATGTTTAGAATTATCTCACCATCTGCCCAGTCTTTCACATCTTGCACAAATTCCTCCATGTTTTTTTCTTGCAGTTGAAGTGTGGCTTTCAGAGTTTCCAGGTCCGCCAACTGGACATTTAGAGCTTTAGAAGTCTAAAATTAATTAGGTAATTATAATCTGTACAATATATATCACAGAAACTTGAGCCAAAACAATGTTTTTACACAATTTTAATCTACCTTATGGTATCTTTGGGAAAGTGAATTTGCCAGGTTTTGAAACTTCTGCTGGTTCCATCTCATGGAGAGGAGTGTAAGCATGTCATTGCGTCCTGCAAGGGCACAGAGATTTGTTCTGCAAGAATATCCTTTTAATTAAACGTCATTCCTTCTATGAATAAAAGGTACAATTATATAATACCTGCTTTTGACATGTGCTTTGTAGTGACTGCTATTCTGGAGAGAAACGCATTACACTGCTCTACTTCCTCCCCTAATGTCGAACCAGCCCCATCTTGGTTTGCTCCACTCCATTTTACCTGGACAGAGGGACACAAACTGAATATCAAGGGCATTCAGTAAAAACAACCAAATACGTTCAGCAAGGCCCAAAAGCCCCCTTGAATTGATCAAACTGACACAATATGCAATAAAACAAAAACATACTGTACATTTACAAACACATAAATACTACTGTGTTACTGTGGTATATAATTGTTCTTTCTTATCACTTTTTTGGAATTTATATCATTTCATAAGAATATTGTGCACTACACCAACCTCACATTTGAAGTCATGGGCTTTAGCATGCAAAACCGACAGGAAGGGCCTCATGTTTTGAAGAGACTGGAGCTCTGGACAGTCCAAACAAACTCTCTGTAGGTAGGGCCAGTATTTACATGCAACGTCCATACAGAAGAAGGTTATGTCGTGCTTGGGCGCAAGCTGGTTCTGTAAGAACATGGGGTATGCATATATTTCACCCCTAAACATATTAAGGGCAGACAGCAAGACACCGTGCCTGCAAACGGCCAGCTCCAGTCCTTCCTCATCCACCTTACTCCTAGATCTGTAGGAAGTCTCTCGGGCTGCCAACCACTCCCCACCACAAATGCCCTTTCCAGTGACCTACATTGTAGAAAATCATAATTGAGAAATGATCTTGCCAACAATTATTGTAGAGAACAATTCTAAATATTTTTTTTGTGGGCAAGAAACAAATTAGCATTAATGGATTTTTTTAAATTAAGTATACAGGTAGATATCACAATACATGACAATATTGACATACTTTGACTTATTAAGTCATTGACTTTATATATTCAGATAGAAGTGCAATTACATGTTTGGTTTTGGTGTGTACTTGGTCCACAAATCTGGTCACATCTTCATCATTAGCAATGAAGACACCATCAAAGATCGGCCGCTCCTCTGATCTAAAAAACAACAGAGTCAACATTTTAGGATATAGTGTAGTAAAAGGTTGTACAATACATAAATGTCAATTTTACCGGTCATTGATACACATGTGCTAATGAGTAAATACCTTGCTGTACTCTTGAAACGATAAAGCTTGCGGTTTCCGTCAACCGATACGGCAAGCATTGCTGGAGTGCAGGCAGGACAGCTAAATTGCTCCTCCTTGCAAATGGCATCAACTTCATATTGAACAGCAGCCCATTCAAAAAAGCTTTTTTGAAAGCTGTCAGATGACAGCTTTCCAGTCTATTAAAAAAAACAGCACAAAACAATTAGAAAAAAAGAACTTCTAATATCAAAACATAAAGAATGTAGGATGCTGCAGAATAAAGAAAGAAATACTGACACGGCCAAAGCGAACAGTCCGCTTCTCAAGCATTCGTAGAAATGCCTGACAGGACATTCCCGGTGATGCCATCTTCATGCTCTCAAAAGTAAAAAATAAGTCTTCCTCATAAACTGTTGCAAAATTTAGGGTGGCGGGCCAGTAGCCACTTTGTATAAGGTCATCCACTTCTGCAGTCCAAGTAGCCTGGCATCCCTCGCAGCTTAGCTCTGGCATGTTGAGATCATACCGCCCTACAAAGTAACATTTACCTCCACTGTAATGTTATGACTGCCAAGGTTAGAATTCCATGTTGTATGCGTTATATATAAAGCTCTCTGAGTTGGCGCTGATGTGCACATTTCTTTAAGATATTACATTATTGTGGCTGTTGAATATTAATTTTTTTTTTTAACTGGACAAAAGGAAATCTTTCACATAATTACCATTCATTGTGACCAAAGCAACTGACTTTCCTTGGATGACCCTCAATGCCTCTGGTGGACAGAGACAGATTTGGACAGGCATCTCAATAGGCAAAAGCCGCACTAAAAAACATTACACAAATGGGTTAGGATAATTCATCATTAGCGACAATTAGACATACAGTATACACACTCACACAAAAAAGTCCATAACGTACCACAGTGTGTAACAACATTATCCACAACACAACTGGTTGGAGGCAATGGCTGAAAGAATCCAGCACACATGGCATCCCGGTTGTGAAGGATGTAGGTTTTGTTGTGCCGGCTGATGTCGCATTCAGCACAGAGGAATGGACATGGTAAGCAGTCTCTGCATCTGACACTTGCACAGTTGATCCCACATTGACTGCAGATTTTTGTTGCCACGTTCCCCTGTGCCAGCATGCTATTTACAAGGTAAGGTCTCTTTGCCCTCCATCTCTCAAAAAAGAGAGCTTGAGTGCTCCAATCCAAAGAAGCCAGAGGAGCTCCCTGGTCTATTGCAGCTTCTTGTATCTCATCGTCAGAGACACTCAAGGAGTACTGTAGATCTTGCACAAGACATTCTGTTACAATTGTAAAAGTACATAAGAATTTAAAAAATACACAAAGTTTCACAATGGTTTTGCTCATCATTTGCATAAAAAACAGCCATACAAAAAGAAAATTCTTAAATAAAGGACAATCATACTATTATTAAACTTTTCTGGAGAATTTTTTATTTTAACAGTTCATGTTGAATGTTATATCATGAATTACAAACCAGCAGAGATGGTCTTTGAAGCAGTCTCTGAAGCAGAGTTAGGGCCATGATCAGCAGTGTTGCAGGGAGGATTAGGCGTGTGATCATCACCAGCTATACCACAAAAAACTCACATCAACATTGATAACATTAAAAAGTCATACTTGCACCATGGCTAGTGCCTAGGCTGGTTCAAAACTGTTCAATTACTGTTGGCTATCTGCCTATCCAGCAATATATAGACAATGGCAGCAAACACAAATGCTCGTTGTAGAAGAAAATTCAAAAATAAGTGAGCTATTAACAACTAATAAATAAACCATTTTAAACAAAGCCTTACCATGGTCGACATCTGTATGAGATTATACTGCCCATCCATAACAAGATTTCTAAACAATATTGTTCCAGTCAGCACAATGAAGCTAACTTTTATCAGCTTATTTTAGAGGTTGTTCTGTATTAGTATGTAATAGTAACCTATCTATTTCAATTAATATCCAAGGCGCAAACATTTGAACTGAATGTATCCCTTGATATTCAGTTTTAAATGCCTAAACACTCTTGAAAATATCATGAATGAAAAAAACAATACTGACCTTTTTCTGACTGATTCCTGTGTGACCTTGGCCTTGCAAAGAGTACATTCCCATCAACGCCTCTCTTTCTCCACCTGACTTTTGACGTGGATGTCCTAGCTGGTAGTGCTGCCTTCTCTTTCTGCAGCTCAGCAAGCAGGTCATCAGCGTTTTGGAGATCATCAGCAAGTTTTTCATCAAGCAGGTATTCGTTCAGATCTGAAAGAAAGGTTTGAACAACAACTTATTGACCTAACTAGGTCGCTGTGGGGATAATTGTACCCATTTATTTTACTTACCAAGTTGGAAATGTGTGCAGAGGCGTTGAGTGGAGAAGCAAGAGCATCGCAGGGATGTCATCATTAAAAGTCAAAGTTGAAAGCGCTGCTTGAAGTTTGGGTTTTGTCATTTCTGCAAATGAGAATTAAATATATAAGGATTATTTCCACTGTGATATTAAAATGAGGCATTAATTGTTAACGACAGCTCATAGTTTTACTGAACCAGAAAAGTACAGAGCAGCATTAAGTAACATCAGCTCCATTCATTTACTCAGAAAAACATCTAACAATTTATATCCTTTCAGTACAGAAAGAATAAAGTTGATTTGAAACACAAATAAGATACAGTTTGAACAATTGCAAAAAGCCTAATTTAAACAAATTGTAATTTATCTGTGGCTGGAATTGGAATTACTATCCTTTATAAAAAAAAAGTAATTCAATAATTCCATAAGCCACCATGCCAACTTAGAGAAAATTATCTTTATTAAGCAAAGTAAAAAAACTTACTAAGAACTAGTAACTGATTTGTTACAATGTGTGATTTTAAATCTACTAACAAATATTAGACACACTGCATTTTTTAACTGTCTAAACAACATATTTACTGTTTCTCTGCCACTACTTCACCAACACATCTGGCCAATATTTGAGTAAATCTACTGGTATTGCTAATTACATTAGCCACATGTTGAGATGGATTAAGATAGACAATAGCAGTAGGAAAAATTATATCAGTTCATTTTACTGTAGACAGTTCAGGAATAGCACAATAGTAAAGCTAAAATAGTTAATCTGCTGTTAGAGTATTTTCAATCAAAGTTAGGGATGGCTTTTCAAAGTTAGTGCTTAGGTGAGACCGTGATTGTACCCGTTATGAGGATATATGTGACAATAAGCTAGGCATAAAGAAACACTTGATTTGCTAACAGCAGCTAACGTTACCTTACCGCTAACGTTACTGTAGGTGTTTCACTTGTGGGAGCTAGTATTTTTATTAACGCTTTACATCATTCATCGTCCCATTAGACCGCTAGCCTGCACGTTGAAGGGTTTGAACAACAACTTATTGACCTAACTAGTCGCTGTGGGGATAACTGTACCTATTTATTTTACTTACCAAGTTGAAAATGCGCGCAGATCTGAGCGTCGAGTGGCGCGCAGGGCAGAGAAGCAAGAGCAGGGCAGGGACGTCATCATTGCTTCTTGGCTCAGTCATTGGTCGCGCCTTGAAACGTCAGCGGCAACGAAGTCAAAGTTGAAAGCGCCGCGCTCGGCGGCAATTCCGAGCGGTGCGCGACGCCCAGGATGCCGCTCCGTCTAGTTGGGCGGCACCGCTATCCCCATGGGAAAACATTAAATATGCCAGCGCAGAAATAATGGCAAATGCGTTTCTTAAACATGTAAACGTTTACACCAGATTTAAATGTAGCTATGCAAAGTTATACATGCCTGTATGATTAATTAATCGACTATAGTATCACAGTGTATAATGCCTACATCTCGTCAGTGTGACGCCATATCCGGCAAAACTTCTGGCGAAAACCTTATTTATAGGGCAACGTTAAAAAAAACGGCTGTTAAAAATGGAGGAGCTGTTATGTTGCCTCTTTCTATGTTTAAATGTTATATACATATAATTTATTATGCTATTTTTTTATTCCTATTGTGGGCCAGTCATCACCGAGATCATGGTCCCCTGTCGTCTATATTTTACGAGGACGGGGCTCCATTAAAGTCTATGGGATTTCCCTGCACGTTAGAATATTACTCCGAGGGGTGCCCATTACGTTGAATGGTTACGCCAAGGGGTGCTGACCAAGCGTCCACATGTTACGACTTGGGAGTGAGAACGTGTTGGAACTCCATACGTTGGGCTCTGATAGGCTAGCTGTGGAAAATGACCAGTTCATCTCAGAAAACATTAATATCTGCAATCTAGTTGCAACAGACAACTATAGTCCATCTCTATTTTTACATTTATCTTCAGGGACATAACTGTTTACAAAACACTGATCATTTCAAATGTTATAGGCCTACAAGTGAGGCCTGTTCTGACAGTCAATAACAAGACCATATGTGGAACATATTTCACTGAAGTAACCATGGTGACATAGGAGATCTCTGCATGCTTCTTTATTTTTTACAAACCTTCAGAATCCAGTTCTGTTCACATGTCCTATCTGGAGGAAAGGAGCAACCAACAATTAATTCACAGCAATTCATTCTCCGTTTTGTTGGACTCACGTTTCTATTTACCTTTTACCTTCCTAAATTCCATTTAACATCTACAACAACATCCAACTGTGAGTATACAGTGTATACTCCAACAACATCTCTCTCTCCCTGTGTGTGCCGGGGATGTCTGTCTCATGTCAACATCAGGATTAATAATCTCATAAAATAATGTATTAAACTTGTAAAACGTGGACTGATTTCTGCTTTGAAATGTTACTGGGATGTTTCCTAATTCTTAAAAGTGAATTTAGAGAAGAAGAAAAAAGGTCTGCCCCGGTTGGATCCCCAGTCAGGGCAGGGCCTTTCTGGGTGAAGTCTGGGATGTCCTCCCCATGTCTGCATGGGTTTAGTGAATAATAGTGAATAACAATAAGGAATAACCCAGTCATGCTGGTTGGCCTTACCTATTGGGTGTCATATGTGCCTCATTAACATATCTGAAGATTAATCATGTAGCATATGTGCAATATTTGTCACATCCATTATATATTATTTTACAGTATATGATGACATACACTCACAAACGATCCGTTCTAATTAGTAACATTTTATAATGACGTGTCAGACAATTCAGAAAGAAGAAATATAAGATCATTTGATACACACTATGTGTTTAACAACAACTTGATGAATGATCAAATGAATGAATCCTATATATTTTTAAATAACTGACTATATTCTATAGTTTGTCTATATTCTATACAGCCTTCATCCCAAAGTATACCTTGGAGCCTATAGCCAATCGATCAAATAGATAGTGAAGTAAAAGGTCCAACATTTCTCCCCGGAGATATAACGGATTAGAGAAGAAGCAGAAACACAGCAACCACAGCGCTGCTCTGTGATGCTGTGTGTCTGTTAGACATGGAGACATTATCACTATATTATCTGGTTTATTTAGTTGCTTTGTCCGTTGAATGAGACAACAGAAAAGAGAAAGGGAAATGGAAACGTGAGTGTAAGAAAACCGGAGAATGAATTGGTGTGATGATGTCATTCCTCCTCTCGTCCAGGTGGAGGCGGTGGAGGACACAGCAACACAGGTGGTTTGTGATGGTTTTCATGGCAACAAGGAAATAAACACGCAGTGAAGGAGCTGCTGTAACATAGTGTAACATAGTGTAACATAGTTGTTGAGTGTGTGTGTTATCCCAGCGGTGTGTTAAACAGTAGAAGGAGTGTAAAAAGACTGGGTCCCGCTGTATTACTCAGGCTGCACTACAGCGTCCATTCACAGGCGCGATCCCACTACTGAGCGGCACGGGGGCTTTGGCCTGCTCCGTGTCCGACCTGGGCCGGTGCACCCCTCCTTAGACCACCTGGTGGTCCCGGGCTCCCCCAGGAGCACCATATGGATACCGAACTTAGTGCGGACACCCGCTCGGCATAGTCCGCTGCAGCTCAGAGATCCTGAGCTCAAACGATCCGCCAGCCTCGGCCTCCCGGGAACTTGGATTACAGGCGCGCGCCACCGCACCCGGCGGTAGATGGTTTCATTCATAAGAGGTTTGGGTTTTGCAAACACGACGTCATCATAGAGCACGCTCCAGCGGCATCTAGTGACGCAAACAAGGCTGATCAGCATCTGTAACACTCCCTCACTGATAAAACCTTTCAATAAAGATCAATAGGCCTACTGTATCTTTAAAAAGCGTATACGTCTTCTTATAGAAGTAGCTACTGCATATATATAAATATATGTAGATTAGATTAGATTAGATATGTTCATATGTTAATAATGTTCATACTCTTCATATTGTAATATAATAACATAATACTATTTATCCCAGTATCCTTTGCACTATGCTCCACATTTAAATAATTTTATTGATCTCTTCATTGCACTCATGCCTCTATATTGTTTCTGTTTAGAGTATGTATATATTGTGTATATATTAGTGTGTATATTTTTGTTTTGGTTGTTTTGTATGTGTAAGCATACATACTCCAAAGAATAATTCCTGGTATGTGTCCTCATACCTGGCAAATAAAGCTGATTCTGATCCTGATCCTGATCCTGATTCTGATAATACTTTATTCATCCCACACTGGGGAACAGGCAAACAGGCAAACAACAAACAATGAGCAGAAGGTATAGACTGAATGTAAAGTGGCGTCAAATAAAGGTATTGTAAAGTGCGGTTGCCATAGTACAAAAAATAATATTACAGTGTAAGTAAGTGACGTAAAGATTAAATTGAATATGTAATTAAAATAATAAAGCAAAAGTAGGTAACCATAATATAAATTATATTTACCTGTGACCATAAATAATACTGAAAAAGTAAGTAGGCTACTTGTAATGGAAAAATATAAATACAGATAATAAAGATATGCAGAGCGTGTGGAGTAAATGAAAAACAGGAGCAGAAACTACAACATGATCAGGTGGTGCAGGTGTTGTAGAGTCTGACAGCGGCCGGGATGAACGACCTGTGGTACCTCTCCTTCTTACACCGGGGGGTATCAGTCTGCTGCTGATGGAGCTGGTCAGGGACCCCCCCAGTGTCATGTTGGGGGTGAGAGTTGTTGTCCATGATGGATGTCAGCTTAGCTAACATCCTCCTCTCCCCCACTTCCTCTATGGAGTCCAGAGGACAATCCAGGACAGAGCTCGCTCCCCTAATCAGTCTATTGAGTCTGCTCCTGTCCCGGTCTGAGCTGCCCCCCCCCCCTCCATCAGACTACAGCATAAAGGATGGCAGAGGCTACCGCAGAGTCATAAAAAGTCCTGAGGAGAGTCCTGCACACTCCAAAGGACCTAAGTTTCCCAGCAGATGGAGGCGACCCTGACCCTTCTTGTAGAGTACATTGGTGTTATCTGCCCAGTTCTGTTTATTGTTTAGGTGAACACCCAGGAATCTGTAGCTCTCCACTACCTCAATGTCCGATCCCTGGATGCTCACCGGTGAGAAATGGGATGTTTTCCCTAAAGTCGACGATCATCTCCTTCGTCTTGCTGGTGTTGCTGAAGCTGGTTGAGCTCACACCAGCTGACAAAGTCCCTGATAACCGACCTGTATTCCAGATCATTCCCCTCAGAAACACAACCAACATCGAATGTGTCATCGGAGAACTTCTGGATGTGGCAGTGGGTGGTGTTGTGAGTGAAGTCTGAGGTATAGAGAGTAAAAGGAAGGGGAGAGCACCGTACCCTGAGGGGCACCTGTGCTGCAGTGCACCAAATCAGACACACAGTGATGGAGCCTCACATGGTCTGTTGGTGAGGTGGTCAGTAGTCCATGCAGCCAGGTGTTGGTCCGCTCCAGCACTCTCCACCTTCACTCTGAGCAGCGAAGGCTGGATGGTGTTAAAAGCCCTGGAGAAGTCGAAAAACATGACTCTCACAGAGCTCCCGCTGTCCTCCAGGGGTAGCAGCGATCTGTGCTGCAGGTAGATCACTGCGTCGTCCACCCCAATCCCAGGCTGGTAAGCAAACTGCAGGGGGCCCAGCTGTGTGCCCACCAGGTGTCAAAGGTGACGTAGGATGATCCTCTCCATGGTCTTCATCAGGTGAGAAGTCAAGAAGTGGTTTGGCTCCTTGGGGCGCGGTGACTTCGGTACCGGGACCACACAGGAGGTCTTCCACAGGGCTGGGACTTTCTCCAGGCTCAGGTTCAGGTTGAATAAATGCCTGAACACACCACATAGCTGGTCAACACAGTCCCTGAGGAGACTTGGGCTGATGATGCAGCCGTCCAAACCCGGGCCTTCCTTGATCTTCTTCAGTTGACTTCTCACCTGATCACCTGTTATGGAGAAGGGGGTGGAGGATGACTGGGGTGTGGGGGTGGTGGGAGGTGAGAGTCTCAGGGAGTGGGAGAGGGGGTGGTGAACTGATGAGCAGGGCGAGGGGGGAGGAGCTGGCAGGTGGGCTTACTGTTGTTGAGGGTAGCTGAAGGTGGCTGAGGAGAGGAGGGGGGAGGCGGAGTAGGCCAGGGGAGGTGTGAAAGAAGGGGCTGGGGGTTGTGAAGAGGGCGAGGAGGCATAACTGACTATATTCTATAGTGTGTATATAAAACCTTCATCTCAAAGTACCTTGGAGCCTATAGCCAAGCTGTCAAATAGATAGTGAAGTAAAATGTCCAACATTTCTCCCCGGAGATATAACGGACCTGACTGACAGACTACAGTGTGTGCGCCTGCAACACTGTGTGTCAGACAGCGTGGTCAGCAACACCGGTGCCCCGCAGGGGACTGTCCTCTCTCCCTTCCTCTTCACCACCTACACCACAGACTTCAACTACCACACAGAGTCCTGCCATCTCCAGAAGTTTTCTGATGACTCTGCTGTGGTTGGATGTATCAGCGAGGGGGACGAGGCTGAGTACAGAGCTGTGGTGGGGGACTTTGTCACATGGAGGGAGCAGAACCATCTACAACTCAACATGACAAAGACTAAGGAGCTGGTGGTGGATCTAAGGAGAGCCAAGGCACCAGTGAGCCCTGTTTCCATCCAGGGGGTCAATGTGGACATTGTGGAGGACCACAAATACCTGGGAGTGCACTTGGACAATAAACTGGACTGGGCCAAGAAGACTCAAGCCCTCTACAGGAAGGGCCAAAGTCGTCTCTATTTTCTGAGGAGGCTGAGGTCCTTCAACATCTGCAGGATGATGCTGAGGATGTTTTATGAGTCTGTGGTGGCCAGTGCTGTCCTCTTTGCAGTTGCATGCTGGGGCTCCGCCAGGGCTGCGCTTTGTCACCAATCCTGTTTGTAATATTTATGGACAGGATATCGAGGCGTAGTCGGGGCGGGGAAGGGTTGCAGTTCCGTGGGGTCGGGATCTCATCGCTGCGTTTTGCAGATGATGTGGTCCTGATGGCGTCATCGGTCTGTGACCTTCAACACTCATTGGATCGTTCGCAGCCGAGTGTGAAGCGGCTGGGATGAGGATCAGCACCTCTAAATCTGAGGCCATGGTTCTCAGCAGGAAACCGATGGAGTGCTTTCTTTAGGTAGGGAGTGAGTCCTTACCCCAAGTGAAGGAGTTTAAGTACCTTGGGGTCTTGTTCGCGAGTGAGGGGGACCATGGAGCGTGAGATTGGTCGGAGAATAGGAGCAGCTGGTGCGGTATTACATTCTCTTTATCGCACCGTTGTGACGAAAAGAGAGCTGAGCCAGAAGGCAAAGCTCTCGATCTACCGGGCAAATTTCGTTCCTACCCTCACGTCATGAAGGCTGGGTCATGACCGAAAGAACGAGATCCAGGGTACAAGCGGCTGAAATGGGTTTCCTCAGGAGGGTGGCTGGCGTCTCCCTTAGAGATAGGGTGAGAAGCTCAGTCATCCGAGAGGAGCTCGGAGTAGAGCCGCTGCTCCTTGGCGTCGAAAGGAGCCAGTTGAGGTGGTTCGGGCATCTGGTAAGGATGCCTCCTGGGCGCCTCCCTAGGGACGTGTTCCAGGCGCGTCCAGCTGGGAGGAGGCCTCAGGGAAGACCCAGGACTAGGGATCCCCCAGTCGGAGCTGGTTAATGTGGCTCGGGAAAGGGAAGTTTGGGGTCCCCTACTGGAGCTGCTGCCCCCCGCGACCCGACTCCGGATAAGCTGATGAAGATGGATGGATGGATGGATGCTGGGGCATCAAACTTTATAACTCCTCCGACTACACACAGTCACTTAGAGAGGTTGAAACTGGACAATAATATCTGTTTTGTGCAATAACACTGGCCTGAAATGTGTGCAATACTCAACTGCTACTATTAATATTATTGTTATTATTATTATTACTTTTCACCATTGCAACTCCTTAATTATGTTAATTATACTGTATCAAAACATTCCTTTAACTATGTAAATACCGTACATATCCACACTCCTTATATTTCTTTATTTATATTTCTACTCTGATATTTCTACTATTTGTGCAACTGCAACACAGAGTTTCCCTTCGGGGATCAATAAAGTATTTCTGATTCTGATTCTGATCTGATTAGAGTAGAAGCAGAAACACAGCAACCACAGCGCTGCTCTGTGATGCTGTGTGTCTGTTAGACATGGAGACATTATCACTATATTATCTGGTTTATTTAGTTGCTTTGTCCGTTGAATGAGACAACAGAAAAGAGAAAGGGAAGTGGAAACGTGAGTGTAAGAAAACCGGAGAATGAATTGGTGTGATGATGTCATTCCTCCTCTCGTCCAGGTGGAGGCGGTGGAGGACACAGCAACACAGGTGGTTTGTGATGGTTTTCATGGCAACAAGGAAATAAACACGCAGTGAAGGAGCTGCTGTAACATAGTGTAACATAGTTGTTGAGTGTGTGTGTTATCCCAGCGGTGTGTTAAACAGTAGAAGGAGTGTAAAAAGACTGGGTCCCGCTGTATTACTCAGGCTGCACTACAGCGTCTATTCACAGGCGCGATCCCTCTACTGAGCGGCACGGGGGCTTTGGCCTGCTCCGTGTCCGACCTGGGCCGGTGCACCCCTCCTTAGACCACCTGGTGGTCCCGGCTCCCCAGGAGCACCATATGGATACCGAACTTAGTGCGGACACCCGATCGGCATAGTCCGCTGCAGTTCAGAGAACCTGAGCTCAAACGATCCGCCAGCCTCGGCCTCCCGGGAACTTGGATTACAGGCGCGCGCCACCGCACCCGGCGAAAGAACCTCATTCATAGAGGTTTTGGGATTGCACGAATGTGACGTCATCAGGGAGCACGCTCAGCTGCATCTTGTGACGAAAAATAAAACGTGCAAGTTAGGTCTACATCAGTAATGCTTGTAAACAGGAGGAACTCCATACGTTGGGCTCTGATTGGCTAGTTGTGGAAAAATGACCAGTTCGCCTCAGAAAACATTAATATCTGCAATCTATTCGCAACAGACAACTATAGTCCATCTCTATTTTTACATTTATCTTCAGGGACATAACTGTTTACAAAACACTGATAATTTCAAATGTTATAGGCCTACAAGTGAGGCCTGTTCTGACAGTCAATAACAAGACCATATGTGGAACATATTTCACTGAAGTAACCATGGTGACATAGGAGATCTCTGCATGCTTCTTTTATTTTTTACAAACCTTCAGAATCCAGTTCTGTTCACATGTCCTATCTGGAGTAAAGGAGCAACCAACAATTAATTCACAGCAATTCATTCTCCGTTTTGTTGGACTCACGTTTCTATTTACCTTTTACCTTCCTAAATTCCATTTAACATCTACAACAACATCCAACTGTGAGTATACAGTGTATACTCCAACAACATCTCTCTCCCTCTGTGTGTGGGGATGTCTGTCTCATGTCAACATCAGGATTAATAATCTCATAAAATAATGTATTAAACTTGTAAAACGTGGACTGATTTCTGCTTTGAAATGTTACTGATGTTTCCTAATTCTTAAAAGTGAATTTAGAGAAGAAGAAAACAGGGCTGCCCTCAAGTTGGATCCCCAGTCAGGGCAGGGCCTTTCTGGGTGAAGTCTGATGTCCTCCCCATGTCTGCATGGGTTTAGTGAATAATAGTGAATAACAATAAGGAATAACCCAGTCATGCTGGTTGGCCTTACCTATTGGGTGTCATATGTGCCTCATTAACATATCTGAAGATTAATCATGTAGCATATGTGCAATATTTGTCACATCCATTATATATTATTTTACAGTATATGATGACATACACTCACAAACGATCCGTTCTAATTAGTAACATTTTATAATGACGTGTCAGACAATTCAGAAAGAAGAAATATAAGATCATTTGATACACACTATGTGTTTAACAACAACTTGATGAATGATCAAATGAATGAATCCTATATATTTTTAAATAACTGACTATATTCTATAGTTTGTCTATATTCTATACAGCCTTCATCCCAAAGTATACCTTGGAGCCTATAGCCAATCGATCAAATAGATAGTGAAGTAAAAGGTCCAACATTTCTCCCCGGAGATATAACGGATTAGAGAAGAGCAAACACAGCAACCACAGCGCTGCTCTGTGATGCTGTGTGTCTGTTAGACATGGAGACATTATCACTATATTATCTGGTTTATTTAGTTGCTTTGTCCGTTGAATGAGACAACAGAAAAGAGAAAGGGAAATGGAAACGTGAGTGTAAGAAAACCGGAGAATGAATTGGTGTGATGATGTCATCACTCCTCTCGTCCAGGTGGAGGCGGTGGAGGACACAGCAACACAGGTGGTTTGTGATGGTTTTCATGGCAACAAGGAAATAAATACGCAGTGAAGGAGCTGCTGTAACATAGTGTAACATAGTTGTTGAGTGTGTGTGTTATCCCAGCGGTGTGTTAAACAGTAGAAGGAGTGTAAAAAGACTGGGTCCCGCTGTATTACTCAGGCTGCACTACAGCGTCTATTCACAGGCGCGATCCCACTACTGAGCGGCACGGGGGCTTTGGCCTGCTCCGTGTCCGACCTGGGCCGGTGCACCCCTCCTTAGACCACCTGGTGGTCCCGGGCTCCCCCAGGAGCACCATATGGATACCGAACTTAGTGCGGACACCCGATCGGCATAGTCCACTGCAGCTCAGAGATCCTGAGCTCAAACGATCCGCCAGCCTCGGCCTCCCGGGAACTTGGATTACAGGCGCGCGCCACCGCACCCGGCGAGAAAGAACCTCATTCATAGAGGTTTTGGGATCTACGAATGTGACGTCATCAGGGAGCACGCTCCAGCTGCATCTTGTGACGAAAATAAAACGTGCAAGTTAGGTCTACATCAGTAATGCTTGTAAACAGGAGGAACTCCATACGTTGGGCTCTGATTGGCTAGTTGTGGAAAATGACCAGTTCGTCTCAGAAAAACATTAATATCTGCAATCTATTCGCAACAGACAACTATAGTCCATCTCTATTTTTACATTTCTCTTCAGGGACATAACTGTTTACAAAACACTGATAATTTCAAATGTTATAGGCCTACAA
Organism: Etheostoma perlongum; assembly: GCA_026937815.1. Lineage (NCBI taxonomy): Eukaryota > Metazoa > Chordata > Actinopteri > Perciformes > Percidae > Etheostoma > Etheostoma perlongum. The sequence goes on along the minus strand of JAEKDQ010000818.1, from coordinate 48,076 downwards.
GTGAGGCCTGTTCTGACAGTCAATAACAAGACCATATGTGGAACATATTTCACTGAAGTAACCATGGTGACATAGGAGATCTCTGCATGCTTCTTTATTTTTTACAAACCTTCAGAATCCAGTTCTGTTCACATGTCCTATCTGGAGTAAAGGAGCAACCAACAATTAATTCACAGCAATTCATTCTCCGTTTTGTTGGACTCACGTTTCTATTTACCTTTTACCTTCATAAATTCCATTTAACATCTACAACAACATCCAACTGTGAGTATACAGTGTATACTCCAACAACATCTCTCTCTCCCTGTGTGTGCTGATGTCTGTCTCATGTCAACATCAGGATTAATAATCTCATTAAATAATGTATAAAACTTGTAAAACGTGGACTGATTTCTGCTTTGAAATGTTACTGGGATGTTTCCTAATTCTTAAAAGTGAATTTAGAGAAGAAGAAAACAGGTCTGCCCCAAGTTGATCCCCAGTCAGGGCAGGGCCTTTCTGGGTGAAGTCTGGATGTCCTCCCCCATGTCTGCGTGGGTTTAGTGAATAATAGTGAATAACAATAAGGAATAACCCAGTCATGCTGGTTGGCCTTACCTATTGGGTGTCATATGTGCCTCGTTAACATATCTGAAGATTAATCATGTAGCATATGCGCAATATTTATCACATCCATTATATATTATTTTACAGTATATGATGACATACACTCACAAACGATCCGTTCTAATTAGTAACATTTTATAATGACGTGTCAGACAATTCAGAAAGAAGAAATATAAGATCATTTGATACACACTATGTGTTTAACAACAACTTGATGAATGATCAAATGAATGAATCCTATATATTTTCAAATAACTGACTATATTCTATAGTTTGTATATAAAACTTTCATCTCAAAGTACCTTGGAGCCTATAGCCAAGCTGTCAAATAGATAGTGAAGTAAAAGGTCCAACATTTCTCCCCGGAGATATAACGGACCTGACTGACAGACTACAGTGTGTGCACCTGCAACACTGTGTGTCAGACAGCGTGGTCAGCAACACCGGGGCCCCGCAGGGGACTGTCCTCTCTCCCTTCCTCTTCACCACCTACACCACAGACTTCAACTACCACACAGAGTCCTGCCATCTCCAGAAGTTTTCTGATGACTCTGCTGTGGTTGGATGTATCAGCGAGGGGGACGAGGCTGAGTACAGAGCTGTGGTGGGGACTTTGTCACATGGAGGGAGCAGAATCATCTACAGCTCAACGTGACAAAGACTAAGGAGCTCGTGGTGGATCTAAGGAGAGCCACGGCACCAGTGAGCCCTGTTTCCATCCAGGGGGTCAGTGTGGACATTGTGGAGGACCACAAATACCTGGGAGTGCACTTGGACAATAAACTGGACTGGGCCAAGAACACTCAAGCCCTCTACAGGAAGGGCCAAAGTCGTCTCTATTTTCAGAGGAGGCTGAGGTCCTTCAACATCTGCAGGATGATGCTGAGGATGTTTTATGAGTCTGTGGTGGCCTGTGCTATCCTCTTTGCAGTTGCATGCTGGGGCAGCAGGCTGAGGGTAGCGGACATAGACATTGTGGGGGTGGATCTGGACTCTCTGTTGGTGGTGTCAGACAGGAGGACGCTGTCCAAACTAAATGCCATCTTGGACAATGTCTCGCACCCACTCCATGGCTTGCTGCTCAATCACAGGAGCACTTTCAGTGATAGACTCATTCTCCCACAATGCACCAGTGAGCCCTGTTTCCATCCAGGGGGTCAGTGTGGACATTGTGGAGGACCACAAATACCTGGGAGTGCACTTGGACAATAAACTGGACTGGGCCAAGAACACTCAAGCCCTCTACAGGAAGGGCCAAAGTCGTCTCTATTTTCTGAGGAGGCTGAGGTCCTTCAACATCTGCAGGATGATGCTGAGGATGTTTTATGAGTCTGTGGTGGCCAGTGCTATCCTCTTTGCAGTTGCATGCTGGGGCAGCAGGCTGAGGGTAGCGAATGCCAACAGACTCAACAAACTGATCCGCAAGGCCAGTGACGTTGTGGGGGTGGATCTGGACTCTCTGTTGGTGGTGTCAGACAGGAGGACGCTGTCCAAACTACATGCAATCTTGGACAATGTCTCGCAACCACTCCATGGCTTGCTGCTCAATCACAGAAGCACTTTCAGTGATAGACTCATTCTCCCACAATGCACCACAGAGCGCCACAGAAAGTCATTCCTGCCTGTGGCCATCAAACTTTATAACTCCTCCGACTAAAGGTCTGACACACAGACACTTAGAGAGGTTGAAACTGGACAATAATATCTGTTTTGTGCAATAACACTGGCCTGAAATGTGTGCAATACTCAACTGCTACTATTAATATTATTGTTATTATTATTATTACTTTTCACCATTGCAACTCCTTAATTATGTTAATTATACTGTATCAAAACATTCCTTTAACTATGTAAATACCGTACATATCCACACTCCTTATATTTCTTTATTTATATTTCTACTCTGATATTTCTACTATTTGTGCAACTGCAACACAGAGTTTCCCTTCGGGGATCAATAAAGTATTTCTGATTGTGATTCTGATCTGATTAGAGTAGAAGCAGAAACACAGCAACCACAGCGCTGCTCTGTGATGCTGTGTGTCTGTTAGACATGGAGACATTATCACTATATTATCTGGTTTATTTAGTTGCTTTGTCCGTTGAATGAGACAACAGAAAAGAGAAAGGGAAATGGAAACGTGAGTGTAAGAAAACCGGAGAATGAATTGGTGTGATGATGTCATTCCTCCTCTCGTCCAGGTGGAGGCGGTGGAGGACACAGCAACACAGGTGGTTTGTGATGGTTTTCATGGCAACAAGGAAATAAATACGCAGTGAAGGAGCTGCTGTAACATAGTGTAACATAGTTGTTGAGAGTGTGTGTTATCCCAGCGGTGTGTTAAACAGTAGAAGGAGTGTAAAAAGACTGGGTCCCGCTGTATTACTCAGGCTGCACTACAGCGTCTATTCACAGGCGCGATCCCACTACTGAGCGGCACGGGGGCTTTGGCCTGCTCCGTGTCCGACCTGGGCCGGTGTACCCCTCCTTAGACCACCTGGTGGTCCCGGGCTCCCCCAGGAGCACCATATGGATACCGAACTTAGTGTGGACACCCGATCGGCATAGTCCGCTGCAGCTCAGAGATCCTGAGCTCAAACGATCCGCCAGCCTCGGCCTCCCGGGAAATTGGATTACAGGCGCGCGCCACCGCACCCGGCGGGAGATCGGTTCATTCATAAGGATTTTGGGGTTTACAAACGTGACGTCATCATAGAGCACGCTACAGCGGCATCTAGTGACGCAAACACGGCTGATTAGCATCTGTAACACTCCCTCACTGATAAAACCTTTCAATAAAGATCAATAGGCCTACTGTTTCTTTAAAAAGCGTATAGGGTACGTCTTCTTATATAAGTAGACTACTGCATATGCATATATATGTATAAATATATAGCCTACTGTAAGTATATACATAAGTATATAAATACATTTAAGTAGCCTATATATAAACTTTATAAGTATATATATATATATATATATATATATATATATATATATATATATATATATATAAAAACTTACAGTAAAGATCAATAGGCCTACTGTATCTTTAAAAAGCATATAGGGTACGTCTTCTTATATAAGTAGACTACTGCATATGCATATATATATGTATAAATATATAGCCTACTGTAAGTATATACATAAGTATATAAATACATTTAAGTAGCCTATATATATAAACTTTATAAGTATATATATATATAAACCTTACAGTAAAGATCAAAAGGCCTACTGTATCTTTAAAAAGCGTATACGAGTCTTCTTATATATATATATATATATATATATATATATAGTATAGATATACTGTATAAGTATATATAAATATATACAGTATATATATACACAAGTATATATAAGTATATACAGTATATATATACATACACACAAGTATATATAAGTATTTCAATTCAATTTCAATTTCAATTTATTTATAGTATCAATTCACAACAAGAGTTATCTCAAGACACTTTACAGTTAGAGTAGGTCTAGACCACACTCCAGAATTTACAAGGACCCAACAGTTTCCTCCAGAGCAAGCAACAGTGCGACAGTGGCGAGGAAAAACTTCCTTTTAGGCAGAAACCTCGGTCAGACCCAGGCTCTTGGTAGGCGGTGTCTGACGGGCCGGTTGGGGTTAGAATGAAAAGTGGCAATAACAGTCCCAATAAAAATAGTAGTTGTTGGTAGTCCTTTGTAGTAGGCACAGCAGAGCGTAGCAGGAAGAACATGGCATCGCAGAGCGTGTTGCGGGACCATGGTGCTGCAACCATGATTTTGGAGCCTCCCTGATCCAAGGAAACATGCTGGGAGAAAAAGAACATAAGGACTCTGGGGAATGACTCCCCAGAGCTAGGTTAGTAACAAGCATTTCTGGGACATGGATGCACATAATTGGAAAGATAGAAAGATAGAGGAGAGAGGAACTAGGTGTGTCACAGGAAGTCCCAGCTGTCTAAAACCACTATTACAGCATAACCAGGAGAGACAGTGTAAAGAGAGGAGCCTGGTCAGGCTACAACTCTCCCCAAACCCTCCCTTGGTTAGGGTAGGGGGAGAGACACTTAGGGTTAAGGTCAGGAGGGTCAGGGTTAAGGTCAGGAAGGTCAAAGTGGGGGATAGGATACAGACCCGGGTTAGGGTAGGGGGAGAGAAAGATAGAGTTAAGATCAAGACGGTCAAAGTGGGGGATGTATATATACATATATATATATATATATATATATTCATATATATATATATATATATATATATACACTTACCGGCCACTTTATTAGGTACACCTGTCCAACTGCTCGTTAACACTTAATTTCTAAGCAGCCAATCACATGGCGGCAACTCAGTGCATTTAGGCATGTAGACATGGTCAAGACAATCTCCTGCAGTTCAAACCGAGCATCAGTATGGGGAAGAAAGGTGATTTGAGTGACTTTGAACGTGGCATGATTGTTGGTGCCAGAAGGGCTGGTCTGAGTATTTCAGAAACTGCTAATCTACTGGGATTTTCACGCACAACCATCTCTAGGATTTACAGAGAATGGTCCGAAAAAGAAAAAACATCCAGTGAGCGGCAGTTCTGTGGGCGGAAATGCCTTGTTGATGCCAGAGGTCAGAGGAGAATGGCCAGACTGGTTCGAGCTGATAGAAGGGCAACAGTAACTCAAATTACCACCCGTTACAACCAAGGTGGGCAGAAGAGCATCTCTGAACGCACAGTACGTCGAACTTTGAGGCAGATGGGCTACAGCAGCAGAAGACCACACCGGGGTGCCACTCCTTTCTAAGGCTACAATTTGCACAAGCTCATCGAAATTGGACAATAGAAGATTGGAAAAACGTTGCCTGGTCTGATGAGTCTCGATTTCTGCTGCGACATTCGGATGGTAGGGTCAGAATTTGGCGTCTACAACATGAAAGCATGGATCCATCCTGCCTTGTATCAACGGTTCAGGCTGGTGGTGGTGGTGTCATGGTGTGGGGAATATTTTCTTGGCACTCTTTGGGCCCCTTGGTACCAATTGACCATCGTTGCAACGCCACAGCCTACCTGAGTATTGTTGCCACGAAGAATTGAGGCAGTTCTGAAGGCAAAAGGGGATCCAACCCGTTACTAGCATGGGGTACCTAATAAAGTGGCCGGTGAGTGTATATATATATATATATATATATATATATATATATATAGTATAATATATAAGTTCTCCCACTTACAAATCATGGAGGGGTCTGAAATTGTCATCGTAGGTGCATGTCCACTGTGAGAGACATAATCTAAAAAAAAAATCCAGAAATCACAATGTATGATTTTTTAACTATTTATTTGTATGATACAGTTGCAAATAAGTATTTGAACACCTGTCTATCAGCTAGAATTCTACCCCATGCATCTTGGGATGGTACTCATCATTCTTCTTCCTCCAAACACGGTTAGTGGAATTATGACCAAAAAGTTCTATTTTGGTCTCATCTGACCACATGACTTTCTCCCATGACTCCTCTGGATCATCCAAATGGTCGTTGGCAAACTTAAGACGGTCCTTGACATGTGCTGGTTTAAGCAGGGGAACCTTCTGTGCCATGCATGATTTCAAACCATGATGTCTTACCAACAGTAACCTTGGAAACGGTGGTCCCAGCTCTTTTCAGGTCATTGACCAGCTCCTTCCGTATAGTTCTGGGCTGATTTCTCACCTTTCTTAGGATCATTGAGATCTGGTGAGATCTTGCATGGAGCCCCAGAACTCGAGACTCATCAGACCAGGCAACGTTTTTCCAATCTTCTATTGTCCAATTTCGATGAGCTTGTGCAAATTGTAGCCTCACTTTCCTGTTCTTAGCTGAAAGGAGTGGCACCCGGTGTGGTCTTCTGCTGCTGTAGCCCATCTGCCTCAAAGTTTGACGTACTGTGCGTTCAGAGATGCTCTTCTGCCCACCTTGGTTGTAACGGGTGGTAATTTGAGTCACTGTTGCCCTTCTATCAGCTCGAACCAGTCTGGCCATTCTCCTCTGACCTCTGGCATCAACAAGGCATTTCCGCCCACAGAACTGCCGCTCACTGGATGTTTTTTCTTTTTCGGACCATTCTCTGTAAATCCTAGAGATGGTTGTGCGTGAAAATCCCAGTAGATTAGCAGTTTCTGAAATACTCAGACCAGCCCTTCTGGCACCAACAATCATGCCACGTTCAAAGTCACTCAAATCACCTTTCTTCCCCATACTGATGCTCGGTTTGAACTGCAGGAGATTGTCTTGACCATGTCTACATGCCTAAATGCACTGAGTTGCGCCATGTGATTGGCTGCTTAGAAATTAAGTGTTAACGAGCAGTTGGACAGGTGTACCTAATAAAGTGGCCGGTGAGTGTATTTATACATATATATGCAGTAGTCTACTTATATAAGAAGACGTAGGCCTATACGCTTTATAAAGATACAGTAGGCCTATTGATCTTTATTGAAAGGTTTTATCAGTGAGGGAGTGTTACAGATGCTGATCAGCCTTGTTTGCGTCACTAGATGCCGCTGTAGCGTGCTCTATGATGACGTCACGTTTGTAAACCCCAAACCTCTTATGAATGAACCGATCTCCCGCCGGGTGCGGTGGCGCGCGCCTGTAATCCAAGTTCCCGGGAGGCCGAGGCTGGCGGATCGTTTGAGCTCAGGATCTCTGAGCTGCAGCGGACTATGCCGATCGGGTGTCCGCACTAAGTTCGGTATCGATATGGTGCTCCTGGGGGGGAGCCCGGGACCACCAGGTGGTCTAAGGAGGGGTGCACCGGCCCAGGTCGGACACGGAGCAGGCCAAAGCCCCCGTGCCGCTCAGTAGTGGGATCGCGCCTGTGAATAGACGCTGTAGTGCAGCCTGAGTAATACAGCGGGACCCAGTCTTTTTACACTCCTTCTACTGTTTAACACACCGCTGGGATAACACACACACTCAACAACTATGTTACACTATGTTACAGCAGCTCCTTCACTGCGTATTTATTTCCTTGTTGCCATGAACACCATCACAAACCACCTGTGTTGCTGTGTCCTCCACCGCCTCCACCTGGACGAGAGGAGTGATGACATCATCACACCAATTCATTCTCCGCTTTTTCTTACACTCACGTTTCCATTTCCCTTTCTCTTTTCTGTTGTGTCATTCAACGGACAAAGCAACTAAATAAACCAGATAATATAGTGATAATGTCTCCATGTCTAACAGACACACAGCATCACAGAGCAGCGCTGTGGTTGCTGTGTTTCTGCTTCTACTCTAATCCGTTATATCTCCGGGGAGAAATGTTGGACCTTTTACTTCACTATCTATTTGACAGCTTGGCTATAGGCTCCAAGGTACTTTGAGATGAAGGTTTTATATACACACTATAGAATATAGTCAGTTATGCCTCCTCGCCCTCTTCACACCCCCCAGCCCCTTCTTTCACACCTCCCCTGGCCTACTCCGCCTCCCCCCTCCTCTCCTCAGCCACCTTCAGCGACCCTCAACAACAATAAGCCCACCAGCCCGCTCCTCCCCCTCACCCCGCTCATCAGTTCACCACCCCCTCTCCCACTCCCTGAGACTCTCACCTCCCACCACCCTGCTATTTTGCAAGTTCTCCTACTTAGAAATCATGGAGGAGTCTGAAATTGTATGATTGTTAAAAAATCATACATAGTGATTTCTGGATTATTATTTTTTTAGATTATGTCTCTCACAGTGGACATGCACCTACGATGACAATTTCAGACCCCTCCATGATTTCTAAGTGGGAGAACTTGCAAAATAGCAGGGTGTTCAAATACTTCTTTTCCTCACTGTATATACACAGTATATATATAGCATACAGACTACAAGCAGGAGGGAATGAAATTGTAAAGCAGTAATGTACACGACAGAGGCTTGTTACTAGTAATATGTTTTTTATTCTAGTAATATTGTTTCTGATAAAGACAAACGTCCATGCAAGAGTTCGGATAAAACATCACTGAACAAAAACACAGCACAGATATCCCTCTGAATGTGATCCCTGACTTTGGATCACATTGGCCAATTGATGTAATAATGCCCAGATTATAGCAACTACAAAACCTTTACGGACACTGAAAATACAGCAGGGTTTTGGTCTTTGGTAAAGATGAGGAAACTTAGGAAAAATGACATCACTGAATTTAAAAGAGGTCTTATAATGAATGAGGAAAAATCACTTCAAAACAAAGAAACAAATGAAGGTGCATTTAAACACTGGAGGTCCATTGCTTATTTTTTTTTAATTTATTTTTGATCAATATGGAATTCCCCCTAAGGCACCTTTCCCTTTGACAGAAAGACATTTCCCTACAAATTGAATCCCAATACTGACAGTTTGCTTCTGATACTTCAAAAATCAGCAAACACGTGTAACCCATTTGTCATCACAACCATGACATACATAGTTTTTCCAAACTTTTAAAAACAGCATGTCAGCTACATCAGGGCTCTGTAAAACATCACAGAAATGGATTCATCGGGTTCTTAGTTACACGTCAGTTGAACCTGCTCTGTAACTATTCCATCTTTCTGACCGTCTACTTAGCCTTCATTTCCCAGAGTCGTCTTGGAAAACACAAATACACACAAAACAATAAATGCATGCTCCGATGGTGTCCCTTAACTTAAATTACTCATGGGATGAAAAGCCTCACACATTTTAAGCGAGGTTGGACGAGAGGAACAGCCGGGACTCTAACATTACGAGAGACACGCCTCCTAAAACTCCTAGAATGACTTACTGACACCATATGACTTAAAATGAGCTCCTGGAGACACAACAGTAGAATCAACTATCCAACAAGCACATTTTTAAGCTAAGTTAAAGTTCCATGTCTGAGGAAAAACTAAACACTTTTTTTCTAACAAACCGTAACATAAAATACATGAGTTATGTCTCTGAGGTCTTATCTATTCAGAGTCATTAAAAGATAAGTGAAGTCTTTTAAGGACCCCATGAAACAAAACAAAATGCAGTCGTGAAATGAAACTCTGATAGAAATAATAACAGTAGAAATTGGTTTATACAGTGACATGATCCAACACAAGCAGTAACTGTGTGTGTGTGTGTGTGTGTGTGTGTGTGTGGAGCCGCTGGCTGTCCGCTGACTTTTTCTGTGGCAGGAACACATTTTACACACACTGTTCTTTTTTTCTCCATGAGCTCTGTTATGTCTCTTGTGTCCTGCCAGTTTAGTTTCATGGGGTCTTTACACACTTTGTACAACCTATTACTACTTCCATTACAACAGTTGAAAAACATAATCCACACACTTGTTGACGACACTTCACAATGACAAGTCTAGCTTCTCATACATCAGAAAGAAAGGGCAGCTCTACAATCTGGGACAGAAAGTGCTGTGGGGGCTTGTATGAGGATGCATTCTAGTACATGCTTTCACACAAACATGCTCTCTTCAAATGACAACTAAAACATCAGAATAGTCTTCAGCTGGACTATTTTGTAAAAGAATGAGTTAAGAACAGAATACCGCAGGCTAATACTTGTTTTTCCTCTCTGTTGTATAGAGGTCAGGAGTCAGGGACACTTGTTAGGACAGACGTAAACCTTGGTTTACAAGATGAAGGACGGCCTCCTTGTTCATATATATTGCCCAGCTGCCCTAAATGCAAATAAAATGTGGCGTCCACATGGCTAAGTTTAGAGGAATGTCGATTTTCGAGGCAAGCCTTGACGTTTTGAATGTTTAGCTCATCAGACACATCGGGTCATAATTTGTAAGTTTTAACAAGTCTTGATTGCTGTTAGCATTCCTAAATGGAAGGGGCACCGATAGCTGCAGGTAAGCTGCAATAAAAAATAAAAAAAAAGATACAAATGTGAGATAAACAGCATCTGAATTTACCCAAATTCACTAAGATGTCAAGTAATATGATTTTAAGCTGATTCTTGCCGACTGACCATGACCGCATTGACTTTACTGAGCAACAGTGCAAAGGCTTATAGAACAAGTACAAGCCACAGTGACAGAGCAAGCTAACTGGCAGTCTTTTTTAAGGGAGCGTGGCTGGAAATGTAAGGCACTACAGTCTCAGCTGGAGCGTCTCTGCATCTTTCAGTCCTCCATTAATCTACTTGTGGATAAAACTCGTGGTGGGACTGAGATGGAAGGGCATCTGTCCTCAATCAGAAACTCCCGGGCAAAGTTTGTTGATCCATTCATCACCATCCTCACATTCATAATAATTTGCATAACCATGTGAGCAGAGATTTCTGCAGCTCAGTGGTTTCCATATAAAGAAAGACTCCCTTCAGGCGTAACAGGCAAGGTACAATTAAAGGCTGGCCTCGCTGCTGTGTGCTGCTTCTCAGCTAGAGTTGAGGAGTGAGGACAGAGCATGAAGGAAGCTGTACGGAGGAGACGAGGGGGATATTTGTGTGTGCTTACAGCCGAGTGAAGGGGCCCACATGAAGAGGCCCTCTCAGTTTGGGAGAGGAGCAGGAGTTGGTGGTGAACGTGGAGGATGGGGAGGACGAATAAGGTGAAGAGGAAGCAGATGGGCAGTCACCGCCGCTGTTCATGGTGAAGACGCTGGAAACAGCCACATCCACGATACCTTGACACAGCTCTGGGTATAGTTTCCTGGAGGGGGGAAGGGAAAATAGAAAGGTCAACTTGTCATCACACTTGCGTTTCTGACTAAATGACTCGGCTGGCTACTGAGTTCAATACTTTTTTAGGCAGTAATTGAAATGCCTCAGTTACCATCGAGAATCAAAAAATGTCTTGTCGGGTGGAACCAAATTTCAAAACCTAAGGGGTTAACTGAAAAATGAAATCAAGATGTTTTTTTCAATGTATAGTTTCAATGTGTAGTACTGTAAGTTAAACGCATTATTAACTGCGTTAAAGCAAACCCATTTTAACAGCGTCAAATTGTAGTTTCTTTTCACATGCTGTTGCAACAACTACTGTTAGAAAAACTACAACACAACACTGGATCTAGCTAGACCGGAAACAAAACAACAGGCACGCCACACACACGCTGTTTGGGCTTGCGAGCCAGCCAAAGAGTAATAACGTTACGTTTTGAGTGGATGATGAGCGCAAGATGCCGAAATGGACGCCAAAAGTTGCCAAATGTTCCATTGACAAGACCAAAGTGATCTGTGTGTGTTGTCGCTGTGAACTGAGCTATGATTGCAGCACGTCCAGTCTTAAATACCACTTGATGGCCAAGCACACAGCTTCTCACCCAATAGATTCAAAGCTTCTTTCCCCCATATTGCAAACAGAAGTCAAACAACTCTGTCTAAATGCAGACTGAAGGAATAGATGTAAACAGGAGACAGAATACAAGGCTGTAAGATTTCTAGATGGGAAGAAAAAGTGAAACCACAAACGATGCTCAGAAATAAACATGCTCAGCTGATTGTTACTGACTGTGCACAGGCTGGAGCTCCGTTGATCTCAATGAGCCAGACTTTGAAGCTCTCGTCCACCATGAAATCAAATCCAAACAGCTGGAAGCTCTGGTAGGACAGGTGCTTGGTACTGATTGACGGCTCGATACATGTCAGACAGCTCCTGTGAAACCACACGGCAAAATCATTTCATCATCATCCGACTGTTTGACAAACACCGACTTCATGCCGTCTGCAAACACTTGATAATATTCATTAGGAATGTTTCAGGCATTAAGTAATCGCTGACCTTTACATTTGAAAGGCAAATGCGGAATAAATTAAATTTTATTATTATTATTATTATTATTTCATGTATATTGTATGTATGTATATTATATCCTAGTATTTCACTTATATTTATATCCAGTGCTGTGTGACTGATTTTCTGCTGTAACATCATAATTTCCCATTTTTTGGATATCTATCTATCTATCTATCTATCTATCTATCTATCTATCTATCTATCTATCTATCTATCTATCTATCTATCTATCTATTCTATGCAGAGTTTATGCCATAGCCTACGTAAGCGGCCTGAAGTTTATACTCGTGCGCTGGTGTTTGCGTCCTTCCAGCGCGTCTCTTTAACAGAATAGCATGCGTGTGTGTTGAGGAGTGTGTGGTAGAGCGTGGGAGAGAGTGACGGGGATTAGCTTCGGTATAGTGGGAGAAACAAAGTGTCCCCCCTGTGCTTTGTGACCGCGGTCGGAAAGCTGTAGCAGGAAAAGTTAGAGAGCTCATATTATGCTCATTTTCAGGTTCATGATTGTATTTAGAGGTTATATCAAGGTTATATATATTTTTGTAGTTCTGCACATTGCTGCAGATCCTGTTTTCACCCTGTGTGTTGAGCTCTCTGTTTTAGCCACAAAGTGAGACATCTTACTTCTGTTTCATCTTTGTTGGGAGTCGCACATGCACAGTAGCTAGTTAAGGACTACTAGCCAGTCAGAAGCAGAGTATGAGGGCGTACCATGCTAGCAGCTAGGAGAGCATTATAACGTGTTTTACACTGTGTGTGTGTGTGTGTGTGTGTGTGTGTGTGTGTGTGTGTGACACATGTTCATCACGGAAGTAAAGGCTGGACTACAATAGAGGTGTTGGAGTGTGGAGCAGTTTGGTGAACAGTGTTTTCTGTTGGAGATGGTAACTCCCTTTGGGGGGGACTTATGGCTTTTTCACTTTGGAAACCTATAACGTGCACTTAAAAGATATATAGCACAATAAAGGAAAGGGAAAAAGCCAAAAAGTATTATATGAGCACTTTAACACAAAAAAAATGTTTTTATGTATTTCAGCTTTCAATGTTATGTGTAAAAGCTAATCTGTGCTTTCTAGTAAATGAGATCCAATAATTACAATAAAAACAAGAAGGACCTACTTTATGATGTGCTTGATCTGAGGTAATATGTTGGTCTCCAGGGTGACGTTGTGAGTGTTCAGCAGGTACAGCCTGAACTCATCAAAGAAGATCTCGTTTCCTTCCTCGTATCGTCCGTAGTTCTGGGAGTGCTCCTTCTGGATGCAGTGGTTGGTCAGGTGGCTGGTCATGTCCTGCAGGTCGGAGCTGTTGTAGGGCTCCGAGGACGTCCGCAGCACACCCTCCCGGTATAAATAGATGTTGTAGTTATGGTCCACTAGCACCCAGCTCCTAGCGATGGCATAACAGAACCCATATCAGCCTCAGTTACAAAGTCCAGGCGGACTAGCACATTCTGTCAGTCTAACATAAAAAAGACTTGCCTGATGTCAAACTTCCGATGTCCCGGCTCCAGAAGCAGAGGTCTCTCCAGGTACTTCTGAATAACATGAACCTGTCCCTGATTATCAATGTACTCCAGCAGCTGATTAGCATCATGGGATATCAAAATACCAGCACCTGTTGCAATAAAAACATATGTAAAAGCTGCCACTTACCACAATATAAAAGTGTAAACAATACAAGTAGTAGGTCACATAAGGAGGTCACATGCAGAGCAAATAGCTCAGAAAGGGTATGGAATCTATTTGATTCCCGGTGATAAAATTTAAGAAGACACTGAAGGAAAAAAAGGTCAGATTAAAGCTTACTTGTGTCTTGGATTTAAACCAGGGGCGTAAAACTCAATTTCACTAAGGGCCACACTGTGAATGACGATGGCAATAAGGGCCAGACATGTTGAGTTTATCAACATGCTTTTAATTACCTTTGTATTATTACATTTCTCAAATGGCTTGGTCGACATAAAACCCTAAAAAAGTCAGCAAAAAGTTTCTTAGCTATCGTAGAATTTAGCAAGTCATGAAAAACAAACCCAGCTGACTCACAACTACCATTTTTTCAGCCTGAATATTGTTTTTAAAAAACTCTTTGTTTCTTTGGGGAATTCTGAGTCTCAAAGTCAGCCTATCTGTGAAATTCTGCACGGTTGTGTTGCTAGATTACTGTATGAAAGAACAGATTTTTTTTTTTGTTTGGGGTCCCCTGCTGGAGCTGCTGCCCCCGCAACCCGATACCAGATAAGTGGATGAAGATGGATGGATGGATGGTGAGGGCCTTGAGTTTGACATGTGTGATTTAAACCAATTAAACGTGGATAATGGTTTTTACCCTTAGCGCCGGAAGAAGACTTGGCTATCCACACTGTGCCCTCCCCACTTTCCTTTTTTAGAGTGATAGGAGGCCAAGAAAACCTCTCGCTCATCCGTCTTGGGATTGTTCTTCAGATGACTAATGCCATTCGTAGCTGGAGCAACAGGGGTGTTGAGGTTGGTAGGATAGATGATGTAGGATTCTGGAAACCAGTTACTGGAGTCGCACAGCTCCGGGCTGGTCTTTATTAGCCTAATGGTAAAGAAGGGAAGTGGTCAGCTAATGTGACTGCCTTTGAATAATTCATTTACACAAAAGCACATTAGTAACATGAATTACAGCACAATATGCATATTTTTCATTTTAACAAAACAGATACACACTTGACCAAGGACGCCTTTCTGCAGAGCTTGTCTGCTCCTCTGTAGTAATTCACCAGCTGAACCAATCCTGGTTCATGGCCTGTAAAATCCAAGTGAGAATGCATTTAAACATCTGCGTGTACACTCAGATCTATATGAGAGAGAGAGAGCTATGAAGCAGTCACAGCAGCTGCCTCATCCTGAGTGGGTGGACACCAAATATAGAACGCAAAAACCCTTCATCAAAAAAAAACATCATATTAGAAAAACATATTTACCCAGACGTCCAAAGGGCAGTCTGTTCCGTTCACCGAGCATTAAGTTGAATCTGGGATTGTCTTTTTTTCAGCCTCTTCCATTGTCCAGTTGAGAGGAGGATTTTGGAAACTTCTGCATAAACCGTGCTGTTGTCGTCACGGGAAACAAATGTGTACACCGGGGTATTCATTACGCTCGTTCACTGCGTGGGAAAATATAGAATAGATTTGAATGTGTAGCTTAGCTAGCTGTCTTGCTAGTCATGAGACTGTCTGGTTGGCACTGCAGCAGACAGACTGTTCAGGGTTATCTCCTCTGCCCGTGCCATGATGATGAGTCAGTCATATCCAGTCCACACTTCCCAGTTAACTCACAATATTGGTCCGAAGCTCCAAATTCAGCCTGAGGCTAATATCTAGTTGCATAAAA
The DNA here is from genome assembly GCA_026937815.1 of Etheostoma perlongum. Classification (NCBI taxonomy): domain Eukaryota; kingdom Metazoa; phylum Chordata; class Actinopteri; order Perciformes; family Percidae; genus Etheostoma; species Etheostoma perlongum. The sequence goes on along the minus strand of JAEKDQ010000818.1, from coordinate 32,396 downwards.
CATCTTAACGTGTGACGGATAGAAATGTAAGATTGCTACGCATACAGGGGTCCTTCACTAACCCCAGACAAGGGTGTGACTGCCTGCTGCTACCCGGCTCCTGGGCTTGGTCCCGTCTGAATTAATTAAGATCCCGTCTCCGGTTTAGCTTTAGCTAACGGACTGCTACCGCTATGAAGAGCTATTCAGGAAACTTTTCCAGTGACCTCTCCTCAAAGACAAATACTTTAATAATAAATAGTGCGAAAAGTGAACTAACTACCTAACGTTAGTTGGCTACATATCACAAACGCATCTCCTTTTCCCACGGCGGCGTATGACCTGAAGCTCAGCCGTCGCTGTCATCCAGTGTCGACAGCATAAACAAAAAAACTCCACTGTTGTGGTTAGTGTAGTTTACACGTACACTAATTCAAGAGTAATTTATATTTTATTGTTTCTTCTACTTAATACACGTAAAATAATGCAACATGGAATGCAATGTATGTAAAAGTATCCTTTCTTTAATAATAATTTATTTCGGAAATTAGTTCCCAGAATAAAATTTCAAAAAAGCTGGTACTGCATTTCCCAGAATGCAACTCGAAAAAGCGACAGTGTAATTTGTGTTTATGTATGTTGTGGCCAGTGGCCACAAGATGGCGATGTAGACCTCAAGTTAGCAGGTAGGACCCTGAGTTTAAATCCACAGTCGGAGAAAATAAGTTTTAAAACTCAAGGCAAATGTTTTCACTCTAGATAAAACTGAATAGTAGTTTTAAATGTATTAACAAGAACCAAGTAGCTTTACGTGGAACTGATGTAGTTAGCGGCATAACACATTAACAGATCGTTACCACTCTCTGGGCGAACCTGGGGGATAAATGGAGCACTCCCTAGTTGTGACAAGTTATAGGTCCCGTTCCGATATTTTCAAAAAGTTAATGGCTTTAGCTTGGCTCTTTATTCTTCTTATATTTTCATCATAAGTCGACGTTTTCTCAATTAACTAACGACTAACATGTGGTTAGTATTGGCTGGATTTCTACATTAGGTGAACCAATGCTGAAAGTCTAATTTATGTTTTTTTCATGAACGAATTGGAACGGGGCCGTAAGTCGTACTGCTGACGAAGAAACCCGTGGCGGGAACAAGTACTATGAGTATAATTACACAAGTTGATATTTTAAAACTTGTGTATGTAACCTTAGTGTAGCACCTATTTATTTTGTCATAATAGCAGAAGATATCTCTAATAGTAAGTGTCGTGCGTCATTCTCAGTATTGTGGCTTGTTGTGTTTGTGGTGTATTTTCAGTGAACACCAATGCCTGTATTGTTAGTCTGTAAACTAGAACGAGTTGACTCTTTATAACTGCATGTCATGGAGACTAAGCTGGGTGTCCCTGTCAGTTAACGCTAGCTAAATGAATGACCCAAAGTTATATAACACCGCAGCAGCTTTGTTAGTGAACGTCCCTCCAGTACGGCTACATATTCATCAAATTAGATATTTAGCGTAGCTGCATGTCGTTAAAGGGCCGTTTGACCAGTTTTACAAATTGTCACTTAATATTCAATGTTAGTAGCAACTAGCTAGCTACTTAGTTGAATACAGTTTTGTGTTGCTCTGGAAGAGCTTTGTCAAGACTGATAAAGCAACCCCTTGTTTGAGGTCATCTCAGCTGGGGGTATGGAGACTAACAAAGTAGGCTTTAAAAATGGTGTTAAAATCCAAAGACATGAGAATGGGAGGGTGCAGTTGGGATGTTATTGAGTTGGATGAAGCGTTTTTGGAACTTAAGCCATGCTGTCTAAAGTCAGGATATCTCAGCCTCTGCTGCTTCATCAGTTTAAAAACCATGCTTTTTCATTCTGTTCTTGTGAGGCACGGGATGATGGGGCTCCTGTATCATATGCCCATGCGTATCACACAATGTAATGAGATGCAACTTTGTTTGTTTGGGTCAGGGGTGATGTGGACCTCGGCTTTTACTGATGTCATGTATTTTTAATAACCTTTGTCCCCTCTCCTTCATCAGACTGGAGCAGGCCAGGCATGAGTGGAGCACACCTGGACGAATGGCAAAGGAGGTCCTTTGACATTTCATCTGGCAACTGTACACCTGAACAGACGGCCGATGCCTACCGGGCCCACATCCTCTCCATTCAGTATGCATGGGCAAGCTCCCAGCTCTCTCAGGCCGACATGGCCAGCCTGCTCAGGACCTACTCGGAAGCGCTACGCCGCAGTGCTGGACTCGGATGACCCCAACACAGGGCTTAACAACTATGCAGAGAGCGCACTGCATCTGGCCCGCAGTCAGAAGAACTACAGTGACAAATGGGAGTCGTCCCTGACAACAGAGAGTGTGATGGAGCTGCCCTGCGTGAGGAGGATGATAGAGGGAGGGAAAGGTGGAGGAGGCTCCCTGGTGGCAGCAGGAGATGTTAACATATGTGTTGGAGTCAGGTCAGAGGCTGCATTGTTCAAACCTGTAGGCCCACCACAGCCTAAAACAGAGGTTAACAATACTACCAGTAATCCTGCTACTAACATTGCTTTAGAGAGGCCAAGAGGCTCTGAGGGGATGTCAGGTAATCCAAACTCCTTCTCCCGACCTCCAGCCCGACCGCAGTCTGTGTTTAGTCACTCTTCTTCAGGTCATCCACAGGGGAAACCCTGGCCCTGCATGGGGTGGACAAAACTATCAGTCCTCCTTCTTCCCCACCTGCAACACCTCTAAGCGGAAGAATTTTTACAACCCAGATGGAGGGGATGGTGGCAGGGGGCAACACGGAGGTCAAGCAGGTACTGACCCACGAGCTGGAGGCAACTTTAGAACGGCTCGTGAGCAGTTCATTGTTGATCAGCAGAAAAAACACTCCAATCAGCCTACGAGAGGTCAGACCATGGCAGCAACTGTGAAGAGGTCATTGGGTGCTAACAGGCCTCGAGGTGCGTTTTCTAAATTTGTGTCACCTATTCCACGACCGGAGGAGGAAGAAGAAGAAGCTAGCCGTAATTCCAATCAGGAACCTCAGATCCTGGACGAGCGCCTGAAAAACCTTGAGCCCAAGATAATCGAGCTGATCATGAGTGAGATCATGGACCACGGGCCTCCTGTCGCCTGGGATGACATAGCAGGCCTGGAGTTTGCCAAGGCCACCATAAAGGAGATTGTAGTTTGGCCCATGCTGCGACCTGACATCTTTACCGGCCTCCGTGGTCCACCTAAAGGCATCCTGCTGTTTGGACCCCCAGGGACCGGAAAAACTCTGATAGGAAAATGCATAGCTTGCCAGTCAGGTGCCACCTTCTTTAGCATCAGTGCTTCATCACTCACATCCAAGTGGGTGGGTGAGGGGGAAAAAATGGTGCGAGCCCTTTTTGCCATTGCCCGCTGCCACCAGCCTGCTGTCATTTTCATAGATGAAATTGACTCACTGTTGTCCCAGCGGACAGACGGGGAGCACGACTCATCACGTAGGATAAAGACAGAGTTCTTGGTCCAGCTAGATGGGGCGGCCACGGCAGCCGAGGACCGCATCCTGGTGGTGGGCGCCACCAACCGGCCTCAAGAGATAGACGAGGCTGCCCGCCGCCGCCGCCTGGCCAAGAGGTTATACATCCCCCTGCCTGAAGCAACGGCCCGTCGGCAGATAGTAACTAACCTCATGATTCAAGAGAAGAACCAGCTGCGAGAGCAGGAGCTGGAGAGCGTGGTAACAGCCACCGAGGGCTTCTCAGGGGCTGACATGACTCAGCTGTGTCGAGAGGCAGCGCTGGGGCCCATCCGCAGCATCCAGCTCAGTGACATTGCCACTATCACTGCAGATCAAGTGCGACCAATCCTCTACACTGACTTCCAGGAGGCCCTGAAGACCGTACGACCCAGTGTCTCATCAAAAGACTTGGAGCTGTATGAAGACTGGAATAAGACTTTTGGATGTGGACGTTAAGCGAGCCTCCTCATCCTGATTACACATCTGTTAAAGTTATAGATGCTATTTTGAACTGAGTTGATATCTACATTTTGGCTCTGGATAAATCTATAGATTGTAAATATGTTCTTTGTTGCACACAAAGCACATGGAGTGGGTGGACAAAACAGCAGGAGAACCTTACATAATTGAAAGAAACAACTCTGACAGAACAGATAATACACCATAAAAATAAAGCTTCACATAATATGTATGTTGGATGCACTATATTGAGCTGGTGTATTTATTATTTGTTCCACCCCCCAGTGTATCAAACAGTTCATTTTTAGTTGATTTGTTAATCTCTATAAAACCACCCTGATGTTTATTCAACCATTAATATTCATCATTACTTACAGGCTGTTGTCATAAGTGAACAGTGTCTTTGTATCAGTTTTAAAATACAGCCCCATAATCCCAGTAATCTTTGTGGTGAGAGGACTTTTCTGTTTGGAGAAGCTGCTCTGGAAATTGTTCCCTGCCGTTTGCATTATGCATTCACATTGTTTTCAGATTGTTTTGTTTGGATATGTATTTTACTGTTGCTTGGTGGTTTGGTGTAAACATTAGGCACCATGTTGTGGGCTTGTTCCAGATGAAGCAATTATCTGTTTAAATTCCTTTTTTTATAGCGCTTAGCATCCTTTTTAATATTTTGAGGATGAACATTCAGCCTAAGTAGTATTCATTCCCAAATATATTCTCAACTATCTCATATACTGTATGTCAACACTTGATTTTTGCTGTTGCTTTAGTTTGTTTCAAGAACGTGCATTGCCACAATTGTAATATTTTCCTAATAAATTGAAATGTTGCTCTCATGTGCACATTTATGTCTAATAATTAAAACACATCCCCAGTTAGTTCATCTCCAGTGTAGTGTGGCATTTCCCCGCTTGTTCCTCCTTCCCATCCAATCCACAGAGGGCAGTGGGATCACTTTGAGAAGAGCATTATTTGCACATCTCTATAATATTTTTATACTATTTATATACTCCTGAAATGTCTCTGAGGCTGGACGCGGTACTCCTAGCTACAGGAGTTGGGCATGAGTATCCTGGGTGTCAAGTTTGGTTTTCCTCCCTTCCTTTTAGTGGTTAAGACAGCAGTGGCCTCAACAGGAGAATCTGTTACTGCAGTACATCCTTTTTATTAGACAATGAGCATGAGCTCCATAATTAAAAATGTCAGTCCCCATCCTGATCCTCTGGCTTCGTGGCTGATGTAGTAGATGTACTACAGACGTCCATTAATGTCTCAGCTATCAGTATTAATAAATAAGGGTCAATCCATCGCCAAGTGGTAGCTCAGTCTGAAATTCTTAACATTGTTGATGTTTTTTTTTAGTGTAATGCCTCACTGGTCTTAGATACACTGCTATTGAGCCGGACCATTATAGATTGTGCACACATGAAATTCTCATGTAAATTTAATGAAACAATCTTTGAAAATCTGGAAGACCATGAAAAAAGACTTTCATTCATTTTTCATCTTTTTGTCAAGTCCCTGATAAATATTTCAGACGTGTGCTTGGCCTCTGTATTGAAACTTTGTTGAATTAGCCAGCCCCCCCACCCCCAATATGGTGTAAGCTTGTGGCATAGTTTGACTGTGGCGGTGCAGTAGTGGTCACATCTGGGGTTGTGTGGTCACAAACACATTATACACACTATATTTATTGAAAAAAAATGTATGTAGCCTGCCTATAGCTTATTATTCAGATTGTAGATACTGGCTTTTGAAATCGAGGTAGAAATGTATCCGCTGAGTATTTAAGTAACCATAGTCGGGATTTTATTGTAACAGCATGATGTTGCCTGTTTGGGACATTGTATGTTCAGAGATCAGAATAGATGATGGAAGAAGCATTCTCAACTTTACTTAAAGCGCCCATATTCTGCTCATTTTCAGGTTCATAACTGTATTTTGAGGTTGTACCAGAATAGGTTTACATGGTTTCATTTTCAAAAAACACCATATTTTTGTTGTACAGCAGATCCTCTTTTCACCCTGTGTATTTAGGTCTCTGTTTTAGCTCCAGAGTGAGACATCTCACTTCTATACTTTCTTTGTTGGGAGTTGCACATGCTCAGTAGCTCGGTAAGATCCCATCAGCTAGATAACCAGGGCTGCCAACTCTCACGCATTGGCCGTGAGACACACGCATTTGACTGGTTGCACACGCTCACACGCCACACCTCCGATTTCTCACGCTGAAGTGTCAACCCGGTCGGTCAAATTTTTGAAAGATGAGTTTATCTATAGATCTAGCTGTTGAGCCACTTATGATCGACTAGTTGTGCTTTCAGAGACTGTGAGGGGGTTCAAGAGCGCTCCCTGTCTGTGGAATTTTTGAATTGTCGCAAACTGAGAACATTATTTTCACGATCCATCCCAGGTGCATTTCCCGGGCTTCAGGTCTGAGCTCTGAGTATCACAGACCCGTCCGTCGTCGGCCGCTTGGTGACCACTTTCTGTAACAATAGAGGTGAGCAGCGGCTGGTAAGCGTAGCAACTTTAGTTCATTTTAATGGACCCGCTCTGCTGTGGACAGTGACGCGTTGCATCCGTGCTCTACCTCCGATGAAGAGCAGCGTGCCATCTCTAAATTCTGTCAGAGACCAGAGACTAAAAATGGGCCTCTAGTCTGTCAGACGGTCTGAATGAGATCCACCATATCAACGGCGCATTAACATCCACAGCAGCCTATATTACAACTCTCCAAATCTCAGACAACAGAGATGGGAGGAGTTATATTTACAATGTGCACAAAGTTGTAAACATGAGCAGAAATCTGATGAAACACATCTGAGCTATACTATACTATATATACTATACTATATATACGATACTGCAATGTTGGGCCACTATTGTACTTCTCTAACCTTGGTGCATCTCTAAATGTAACTGTAAAGAATTCATTCAATGTTTTATAAAATGAACAAATTGTCTTTATTTTCCCAAAAAAGTAAATACAGTAAGTGGGGCACAGAGGATGAGGGCCAAACATTACTGAACCTTGGCACAAATGTTAAAGTATTAGAATTTCTGCAAATCAGTGGTTCTCATTCTTTAGAATTTCAGTGGTCTTAGCTGATCCCTCAACATTCGCCGCTGTCGGCGCTCGGGCCCTAATAATGTAAATTCTGAATGCCCTAATACGACAATGCCCTAATACGACAATACAAAGGCTCTTAACCCTACAGTTTTGCACATATCATGTAAGATTTGATTTCTAAATTTTTTTGCACAAAACTCTCCAGAAAGTGCCATTTAATGGTTTATTTTTCAAAAAATTTTCCTGGGGGGGCATACCCCCAGACCCCCCCTAGGGAGAGCCCCCATCCCCCCCCCACATATAACAAATCCCAATTTAAACCCTGAAGGATAGTGATGCTGAAAGAGCCAAAGAAATTGCTTTGTACGCGGCAAAATATGGGTCGGCCCCACCAAATCTCACTCCAAGGTTTTTGGAAAAGTTGGCAGCTCTGGATAACTCTTTCTCCAACGTTGGTCAGTCCAAGGCAGGATTAGCTGGGAGACTTCTTCTAGACGAGGGCAACTTGTGGAATACCTGCAGAACAGGGACAGGAAGTAGTTCTTTTGGAGATTATGGTCAACTAGTGGGTGTTGTAGCAGTGTCTGCCATTAAGAACAAGCTAGTATGCTAGCATGCTACGGTTAGCCACCTCATCTAGGCTAGCAACGTAGAAAGCCGTGCAGATGTTGAACAGCTCACCCGGAGACTGAAGACATTCAGAAACCGGATCTCACTCAGAACAGCATGGAGAGTTTTCTTTTTGTTTGTATGCATGTGGAAGCAACAGACATACAAATTAACACCCCCAAATCCCAGGAAATCCCAGAATTTTTTTTTTTCATAATATGGGCACTTTAAGTAAAAGTATCTAGAACAATTTAAAAAAAAAACTGATTTAGAAAATAGGTCTAGGATTGGATAAATAGTCCTGTATTCAACATGTTTCCCGAGTAAAAGCGTTATATTACAATATTTTACAGCAAAATTTACCTATAGTTAAAATCCTTAAGACTTTCAAGTTTTTTATCAAATCAAACCCAGCTTATTATTTCTGTATTTTCCAGCCAGTGGATGCATCTACATTCTTTAATCACTTATCTACATACACTGGTGTTCATAAGTTTACACACCCATGCCAAAGATGACTAAACAGAGGAATAAAAAAAATCATCTTTTTAGATATTGAGCTTAATGCCTTGGAAAAATTGGAAAAATCCAACCTTTAAGGACACCAGTTTTCTTTGTGAATGAATAATATATTGCAAATAAATAAACGTTCTTCCTCAAAATACAGGGGGCATAAGTAGACACACCCCTATATTAAATTCCCATAGAGGCCCCCCCCCACAATCATCAAATACCCTTCACCATACCTAGAGATAGGCGTGGGGAACTTTCCATAAAATCATCTCTCAGTGCAAATCAAACCAGCTATTAGGCTAACTGAAATAAAACCATGCCAATCTCTAGGAGGGTTCATGGGTTCCTGAACTCATGAGCAGCACTGTAGTAGTTATTGGTGGTGGGGGTGGGGGTGGTAGTGGTGGTGGGGTCCACACTGAATTGCCTTCACGCGCACCAGGGATTCAAAGGAAACACTGCTGCATGCATTCCAGTGTGGCCTGTATATTTTATTTCAGAAAACTATCCGACTGGTGTCCAGCATGAAATCAGATTACATTTGAAATTGTTTTCGACACACTTATTAACAAAACAACATGAGTCTGTTTGACTGCACTGTAAACAGTAGTTTTAAACCACTCGCACTGTTTTCTCCAGTGACCACGTTTGTGTCACCAAACCAATCAGGACTGAAATCTTAAGGATTATAACTTAAAAGTATCGAAAGAAAACATCCTCATTTTGCTGAAAATGTGTGTGTTGCACTTTTATTGGCTGGTGATGCTGATGCATCAGTGTGTTTGTAGCATTCTACTGTTATAGCTGCATGGTTTAAACTACTTTATATACCACTAGGTAGTTTAGGGGTTTAGTTTTGGGGTGGCAGTAGCTCAGTCCGTAGGGAGTTGGGTTGGGAACCGGAGGGTTCAAGTCCCCGTATGGACCAAAAAGTACAGAGTGTGAATTGGTGGCTGGAGAGATGCCACTTCACCTCCTGGGTGCTCCTCTTGAGCAAGGCACCGGTGTACCCCCCGCCCTCCTCCCCCCCCAACCGCTCAGGGCGCTGGTTTGGCTGGCAGCCCACTCACTCTGACATCTCTCCATTAGTGCATGTATAGATCCTGAGCATGTGTGTGTGTGTGTAGTTCAGGACTGTGTGTGTTAACTAACCAAGTGTGGACACAGAGTGTAAATTGTAATTTCCCCATTGGGGATCAATAAACAGATTAAAATTAAAAATTAAATTATAAAATTAAAAATTTAGTCCAGTGGGTCCAAGTGTCACACACATATATATATATATATATATATATATATATATATATATATATATATATATATATATATGTTAAATATTGGATACCTCTTTGGGCCTCAAACAGTTCAAATTAAACCAAGTGAGAAGTTTAGAGGGGAAATGTGTCTTTGGTGGAACTACTAAACTAAACTCATAGACATGTGAAACGTAAAAAGAGACCCCAAGTAGACACTGCTTCTTTTGTAAGATGTCACAAGACAGGTTGGGAGCCACTGATTTAATCTTTAATCCAGTGTATTTAATGTAAAATCTCTGTAACCACAAATAACCAGTAACTACAGCTGTTGAATGTAGTGGGGTAAAAAGTACAATATTTCCCTCTACAATGTAGTGGAGAAGTATAGAGCATACAATAGAAATACTCCAGTACAAGTACAGACACCTCAAAATTGTACTTTGCTCCAGCCACTGACTGAGTGTATTTAGTTACTTTCCACCACTGGGCACTTTATCCTATATATGATGCACACATTGGGCCCGATATGTTGAGAAACAATAGTTGAAACCAGCGCTGAATGTGTTATTGTGGCCAGCCATTACTAGGAGATGTAAAGTGTCCTAACTTCTTGTTGGATGCTGTTAACAGCACGAGTGGAATTGGTTGAGACCAATTCTTAAAGGAGTGTGTCAGTCAGCTGGCTGAAAGGGGAAGTGAGATTTGGGATTCTGGCAGGGCCAGCATTGGTTGGCCAGATTATCCCTCTCATGCAAATGCCCCCCTCCCCTGTTGGGTCCCAGTCAAGCGTGGGGGGCTCAGGGCTGGCCACAGCTGCTTCCCTTTTCTGCTAAATCACACAGCAGCCATCTGGACGAGGCTGTCGCAGCACAACGCCGCCGCACAACGCCGCTGAGCCCCTCTTTGCCGGCCTCCACCGAGCCTCTACAGACTGGCATGGCCCTCAGAGCCCCGGCCCCTGCCTTCTGCTCCAGTGCCTGATCCTCCCTGTCCCAGACCCTCAGAGCGCCACACTCTTCAGGTCCTGGACACGGCACATGTCCACATGCTGGTGTGTGTGTGTGTGTGTGTGTGTGTATGCATGGAGGGTCTCCATGGTCACATTCTGCTTATGCTACCAGTATTCCCTTGGTGTCACAATTTTAACACGAGGGTCTCTGTGCAGACAAATGCCATTGTGATGTTTCCAACTTGCATGCTCTGTCTGTCTTGCATCCTTTGCAAATTACAAATATGAAGAAGTGTTTAGTTGGACATTATTATACAAACACACTAAGTAAGATCAATAATTCATGGAAATGAGATTTTCTGCTAAATCTAGACTGTACGTTTCAACCACACATTGGTAATTGTGTGTGGAGAGGTGTTTATTTATTCACCCTTCAGTGCCAGTCGTTCACTCTTTCTTTGCTCTTCCTTGACAGGTAGAAGGGAGCAGCATCTTGAATGACATCTAAACTTAATTATTTCAGAAGGTTCGAAAGTGTGAAATGAAATCTCCATATTTCCTTGGAAGGTAAAACTCAGAGAAACCTTACATTAACTCCAGGAATCATTTTCAATTTAATGTGGACATTTCCATATTCTGACAGGTGGTTAATACAGTCCAGTTAAGAAAACTATCCTATTGAAAACATCTATATAAATATATTAAAATGGTCGCCATTAGCTACAGGTCGGTTAGCAGTCTAGTCATTAAACAACTTCCTCAAGTATCAATGCTCCTTCTCCTTCTACACTCATTCACTGAAAAACAAAACACTTCCCCACGCTTTGTGCATATATAAAATATCATTTATTGATATTTTGCAAGCATAAAGCTCATTCAAACCTCAAATGGCTATTCTTCATTTTGTGAGTGATACAATTCTTAGCCATCAGGAATGGCCAGATAACATTTTCTTCGGATAAAATGAAAAATAAATTCCAGCAGCGGTCATGTTTTCACCTCAAACACATTTAGTACTGTTGGACAGAAAGAGATGCAGCTTTTATTAACTACTCTACAGACATCAATTACTGTAATAAATACAAAAACAGACAGGCATGTAACTGTGATATAAATAATATTAGGTTGTTACAAATATAGGAACATGGTTGAAATGTTAGAAGGAAATGTGGGGTTATCTACATTAATTGTTTTTATTGACATTTAATACCGATTTTAAAATGAGTTTTCCTGCATTGAAAACAACTGCAGAACATTTCAGTAACTAGATTTGTAAATGTAAGGTTGGAAATATTTTCTATTTTAAATCTAGAAAAAAAGTTGCTGCCTGGTTTTCCAAAAGAAAAGACACATTTATACATTGTATACACATGGCAACTGTAAATACATAATTTAAAAGCCTTTGTAGGATGTGGCACAGTAGCTCCTCTGTGTTTTCTACACTGAACATTATTATATTATCATACATTTGTTTCTTAAAAAAAAGGCATGAATATGAACTACTCCTTCTTTTGAGCATTGTATTTGAAAGGAAAATAAATGCTTCTTTTTTGTATAGTTGTGCATCTGTGTTCAAGAAACATGCATACTTTGTATAAAAAAAGACAACTTTCAGACATCAACATTGTCATTTACATGTTGTATTTCTATGTATTTCCAGTGCATGCCTGCATGAATGAGTGTGTGTGGCATGTTTTCCATATCTACACCTATTTGTCTGTCTGTCTGTCTCTGTCTCTTGTGTGTGTGTGTGTGTGTGTGTGTGTGTGTCTCCGGTGTACGGGGGTTCAGTAGCGATGCCCCCTCGTGTTATGTGAGAGGAGAACTCGTATCGGTCTTGACTCCGATGACCACAGAGGTTGCACTCGAAGGGGTCTCTGAAGCCGTGGCAGCCCATGTGAATGGTATACATGACGTGGTCCAGGAAGAGAACGCGGCAGTGTTCGCACCGGTACGCCCTCACCTGCTCCCCGTCTGCCGTCACCACCTTGAAGCCCTCTGAAGCCATCTCTATGCTGGCCCGGATGGCCTCGTACTGCCTCTGGTGCTCCTCCTTCACCAGAGGGAGCATGCCGTTCCTCACCCCTGACGTGATGTGATTGGTCAGGTAAATGAGACCGGAAGCCGCCCCGCCCGGACGATCCTCATTGTTGCTCTCGGTGTCTGTGGAGTCCTGGCCGCTGTGGCTGGGCGAGCCGTCCTTCTCGCTGGACGCAGACTTGGAGTTGGAGAGGAGCAACAGGTTCTCGGCTGCGCTGTCTTTGGCCGACAGGTTGTGGCCCGTCCCCGCGTGGCCCTCGCCCGCCTGCTTGTGGAGGGGGTACATGGAGCTGAGGCCCACATCGGAAGAAGAGGCCGGGGAAGTCTGCACCAGAGGCCGGAGCGACTCGGCCCCCAGGTAGCTGATGGCGCTGTTGATGGCCTGGTCGATGACGTGGGGCTGAATCAGCTCGCCTGCTCCTCCGTCGTAGGAGAGGTCTGACAGACGTTTCTCACCTGAGGGTTCGGAGAGAGACAGAAGAGCAATGTGAAGTTTATACTTAAACTTTCACCTGTATCTTGCGATTTAACCACTCTAATGCCGAGCTTGCTCCTCTCTAGTTTGAAAATGACTCACTGTAATTGTAATTGTTTTATTCTGGTCACATGGTCTCCTATTAGTATTTCTAGACTCATACTAGCATTTCCCTCGGCCTCTTAATATTCTATTTTTCTCCTCTTTTGTTATAAAGATTAACAGCATGTTAGTGTAAAATTAATCTACAAGGTTAAACACCTTAAACACAAGGATTTTCTAAACATATTATCAGTCTTAATTGCACAAATAGACTTTTTTTCTGTTACACTGCATGCATTCTGCAGACCCAGGGTGGCAGAGAAAACCTAATTAACACAAAACACATTGCAGCTTCACCTATGCAGCTTTCATAGGTGTATAGGTTATGAACACAAAAAAAGCAGATTTCAGCCCTTACCCACAAACTTCTGTGGCATAGTGCTCTTACGCTTAGCTACATTATTAGCTAGTCTGTCTAGCACCAAGGCTCTGTCAGATCCCGTCTGGCTTAAGTCTTCCCTCTGCTCATTCTGGTTGCTTTCTTCCTTTACTACTGGAAAGCAAGACAGAAAAGTAGATTTCAGAATCAAAAGTAAATTGTAGTTTGGTCTGTTTAAAGTGATGAACCGGCGCCTGCTAACACATGATGGTAGTTTCTGGTCTCATGGTATTTTTCTCGCAGAGCACAGAGCGGACTATTCTGACACATGTGAAGCACTTGGTCTATAAAAATAGTATGTCTTCATTGCTCACAGATGAGGTATAAATGTGTTTCTAGGCTTCAACGCAGAGGTTTACAGCACCCTGCGTATGAAATATCTCCATAGTGAGTTCATTCAGCTTATGACTGGCAAATACAAATACAGAACTTTACCCTGACACTATGATTACATTTACTTATCTCTGCAGTCATTTGAAATAGCTAAATAACTTCTGCATGAGCTTATACTCAAATGAAAACACTGCTGTTGCATGCATAGCGTGACCTGCACTCAGGGTAAAGTAGGCCATCGGATCTGGGTGAAAGTGAAGTGTGCGTCTGGTGAGGCACCGACCTGTGTAGATACTGTTCTGCAGCCCCATGCACTGCAGGTAGTTGTGACAGCGCTCCTTGTGCTCCTCGAGAGAGCTGCGCTGCTTGTAACTCCGCCCACAGTAAGCACACTTGTGGGGTTTTCCAACTGCAAAGAAATAACATTAGATCAGTGAACAGAGCTGTGTTGTATTCTAAGTGACTGTTGATGTTAAAGTGATAACCTTTTTTTCATTTTTAATTCATAACTTTTGGTTTAGTCACACAATAATAATTCAACCTATAGTCTGTGGTTCTAAATGCCCTCTTTCCTGGAAATAAAACAGGAAGTGATGGATTTTTACATTCCCAGTTTGATTGGAATAAACAGAAGAAGACAAAGAGCCCCACCTACATAGACAGAAAACCCAAGGAAAAGACCTGGCAGTACCGTCCCCATGCTGTTTGATTGACAGGTGAAGTCCAGAGAACGGCTGTAGCTAATACTGAGCTCACTGAGGTCATCCCTCTGTATTTTTAGGGGAATTCAGGAAGCAACTTGAGGGGAGTTTACAAATACAAACATACTCATGGTGGGTTTTTTATAATCTGATCTGTGTAGACGTGACCCAAATGAACTGCTTTTAAACCAACAAAATAAGAAAGCTTTACAGTCAACTAAATAATAATAGACCCACAGTCATGGAATATAATCTACTAAAATGTTAAAGAAACAGTTGGATAAATAAAATATTGAAAATAGGAGTAGTAAAAAAAATTTATTCTTATCTGTCTATCACTGTGATCAGAATATTTAGAGAGACGTATGACCTCAGTATTTAGAAAAGTGTGACTACAGCCCTGGGCATGACACTACTATAGTTAATTCCTCTCAAACACATACAGTACATGAGCCACTCTGTCTTTACCTTTTAAAAATTTTTTATTATATATGTGTGGCCTGTTTCCAAAGCCTGTATTCAATAGTAATAAATGGAATTGGAAGTGAGTGTTATAAATAGAGCAGGGAAGTTGGAAAGTACTGAGATACAGATTGACACACTGTTGGTTTTAAGCCTTTCATGGGATAATTGTAAAATAAATAATAAAAATAAAGAAACAATCCATCATTTTCCTTTAAGTATAGGCCACCCCAGTTTGTAATCTTTCTGATTCATTTAGCCTTTGCTCCTTATTTAATTCAGTTTAGTGCCTATGCACACCAATTCGTGGAGAATAACAAAGTGCTTCAGATGGATAACCCATTACGGTGTTCATAATGCTAAAAAAACATTTAGCAGGTTACCCTGTCACTGTTCTGTTGAACTATTCAGAGCAGGCATTATATGTGTACTGTTTACCCCCGAAAGATTTCATTAACTCCTACTTCTGCAAAGCATTTGCACACAGAAAAGTGACACCATATCTACGCCCTGTCAACTTCCCCTTATGAAGCCCTGAGCTCTCACTGTATGCACTGCAATGGTAAAGGCACCCAGCGGTCCTACCATTACCATGAGTGTGGAAGTTGCCAGTGTGGGTGGCATGTGGGTACTCACCCGAGTGGGTGCGTAAATGTCCAGAAAGGGCATCCCTCCTGCGACAGGCGTAGCTGCACAGGTGACACTTGAAGGGTTTCTCCCCGGAGTGGAGCTTGATGTGACGCAGCAGGTTGCCCTTTTGGGTGAAAGAGGCACCGCATTGGCTGCACTGGAAAGGACGTTCTCCTGAGGACAAGAGCACAACAGAGGCACGTTACTATTAAGAGGCAAAAAAAAACTGAATAAATAAATAACTTGTACGATTTACTGGCACCCAATTTCATAGTTTTTTTTGTATGTACCCTACCAGGCTGTTCATAATTTTTGAGTTTTTTCTTGATTGCACCACTCTCCCTAACCTCACTATGTTTGATTCCTCCACTGACACCAATAAAAGCGCAGTCTTTGTCTTTTCTATGTGGATTACAAAGTGGGTTGCTGCTGTATGAATGCGGGGTCACTGCACAACAAGCATCCCGAGCGCCAGAACAAGCCTGGATGATGGAGCGCCCCGGGGGCAGAGAGCGATCCAGCAGCCTGAGAGAGGGTTTCACAGCAGACTGACACTCCATCTCTCCGTGCTCCCCCTGCCCCACCGACTTCTGGCGCTCTGATCGAACAAGAGCCTTTCAGACTCAGCCTGCCAGTTCCGTAATGCACCATTGCCTAGGTCAATTTGATCTGAAAATCTCATTTTTTCCCCTTCTTCGTCTCTAAAATAAGAGCGGCACATCACAATGCAAATTCAGCCTCATTTGAATAAAGTGGAGGAAACACTTTGTGTTGAGAGCCAGTCTTCCTGATCAACGCTTCTGGAATAAACCAATATCCAGCCTCTCCGAGTGTTGTGGCATTCTGTGAGAACGTTTTAATATGGCTTTTTTTCTTCATTTTTTCAAAGGCACCCCATAAAATAAGAGTCACCAGTGAAGCAGCAAAAATATATAAAAAAGGAAATTCATTAAAAATGCATTTCAGGAGCAAAGACTCACCACAGAATATTTTCTATTTAAATAAGAGGCACTTCATTATGTCTTTTATTGTAGTTTCTTTTGCATTTACATTAGTCTAGTGTTCCTTTCTTCCATTTTGAGTTTCATTAGTTTCTAAAGCTTGACAGTTAAGTGCCTTTTTTTTCAAAATGTTCCACACCGCTGGTTTGGCTTCATTACAATAGAATATCAATTTTGAAATTTGAAAAAAACTTTTAATAGCCAGATAATTGTCACTTCATAGAGATTCCATTTAATCGTCCGCAGATATCCGGTTTCTCAGATCAGGGCTTTTTTTTATTTTTATTTTTTTTTGGTTGGACCAAGTTCATCTTTGCTACTTTGTCACACAATAATTTGATCAGTAACTGTTGCTTGTTCTTTGGTAATTTAGTCAGTCATAATGAATGCTAATGGCGTGCTCAAAGTATATTTCACGGACAATGGGAAGGTTTACATGCATACAGCCAAACGCAAGGATGCCGTTACCGCTACAACTGATCATAAGCATGACTGTAAACATAAGAACAGGCTCTAAAGTTTATTTATCTAGCACTGCCTGTGTGTAGGACAGCTAAAGCATGTGCACTGTGATACTGCTTGGGTTAGTGGGAGATAACAAGTCTGAGCTTCATTTTTGCCATTTAAAGTCTAAAGAAATGTTCTGAACATGGGCGGGAGCCACAGCAAACACCTTTCTACCCCTCATCCATCCTGTCTTACTAACAGTGAACATGGGTGCAAAGGAAGGGCAAGAAGTATCGCAGGTGGCTTACCAGTGTGGCTCCGCTTGTGCACCATCAACACATTGGGGCCAATGCAAACTATCCCACAGATATCGCACTTGAGCTTCCCGTTGGGCAGCCGGATACCGCCAGCCGAGGAGAAGGCCTTGGCTTTTCGGGGCTCGGCAGTGAGCCGTTCACCTTGGCCCCCAAGGCATCGATCACGCGCAAGTCTTCCGCGCACTCTTCCTCCTCCACGCCATTCATGTCACAGGCCAGCCCATTCTCCTCATCACTGCGAGCCTCAACTTTAATGTTACAGGCTGGAAAAAAGGGCAAGGAGGGGGGGGCCACGGTTTAGAATACGAGCATGGTTCTTTCATGATATTATATGCTAAAGATGGGCAATTATCAGTGTGATATTGATACTGTGACAGGAGAATAGATAAGAGCTGCTTATTGTAACACTGTGATGTAGCCTTGAAGTTTCCTTTGCCTGGTCTGGAAGGTTGTATAGTAGGAAAGTCAAACGATTTTTTTGAAGCAATTTGACTGTCCTCACTGAATGGATGTTCATGAACAGATATAAGTAAAACATAGCTTTTTCTGTCATTATTATTGTTATTTAGTGTTGTTATCAATCTCGCTATTTTAATTGATTTTATTGTATACTTTTTTCATGATTGACCTGACAGATTGTCATTGTTAAATTGCTGTTTGGCTTTTTATTTTGATTCCAAAAAGTGCCATTTTTTTCTACGAATAAGACGTCATATTATGTGTTACATTGTTTTTGTTACTTGTTCAAATAAAATACGTATGTGCTCATTTTATAACGACTATGCTGATTAACTCAAACTGTGTTTCTCCCAGCCAAGAAACTGAACTTTAACATGGCCTGGCTTTGTTTGGATTCATTCAGTACGTTATTGTAGTCCTTATAATTCTGTTCATTCCCTCGTTCCTCTGTCTGGATAGACACTGTAGAGTATGTAATAGTATTTCAACAGCACTAGAATATAACTAGGGCAACAACAGTTTTGCAATGGTAAAACTCCTTTAGTGCTCAATGCAACATTTTTATGTTTACCGGGATGATGCATCAACAGTTCACAAACTTCCCCTCTTACTTCAGGCATTTTGTGAATTCAGCCTGAAAAAATTCGCACACGTCTGATAAGATCAAGCCACCGCCTACTCCTCTAAACTGTAGACTATACTGTAGATATGCAGCTTATTTATTTCAAAGTAGAATAGTATTTTTTATAAGGATACAGAGGTGGATAGCATGCATACTGTTTGAGGATGTCAGTGATGAAGAAACACAGATCATCTCACACCATCACACTTTGGTGAAACAAATGACAGCAAGATAAACAGGAAACAGAGACACAGGAAGTGTGAAACTAGGGACGCCAGCGGTGTCTATCAGAGCCACAGAGTGCAATGAGCACACACATGCACACATGAGACAAACTCGCATCTGACCTTTTCACTAATCAGAGGGGTCTGTAGAATACAGAAAGCAAATGTCGCACAATTGACAAATGCCAACTATTATTTGTGTTATGCTATAATCCCTATGTGATGCCTGGTGTTCCCAGAGTGATCAATAAAAGGACGCTGGCCCTCTGTTCTGAACTATCAGCTCCTTCTTTTCCCACTAGCGAACTTTAGAAACATTTAAGAGAACTGACGGATCGTGCAAGTCCCACCGTTATCAGCCTGTGGTTTGCGTGTCACGGTGGCAGCCTGATTTCCTCATGCCTCCACCTCTGTTTGTACAACTGAAGAGGAAGAAGTGGAAATCATGAAATATAGGAATCTATGGAAAAGGGGAAGCTTCAGACAGAGAGCCTGTCTAACTGAAATACCAAGAATTATGGAGAAGTGACAGAAAGGGAAGCACGGGAAAGGAATTGTAAAACAGCCAGTAACTGAAACATGTATTTCTTTTTTTTTTTTTGCAGGAGTCTTGTTTTTGCCGAGAGCCACCAAGGGAACATAAATCCCCCCCGCAGAATGTTTCCCATAGAGAGCAGGAGGTGGAGCAAAATTTGAGAACTAACAGCACTGGATCATGAGATGTTTATGATTGCTTTTCAGATCAGTCTCATAATCCGATCGTCCTTCTCCACACAACTTTTTTTTTTTTTTTTTTTTTTTATCAATTTGATGTTGCATGACAAACAATCTGCTCATCTGTTCCGACTGATTTTTTTGGACAAACTTGTCTTTAGGCTGAGCAGATGAGATAAGAGAGATAGCAGCCGAGCACGCAAAAGGGAAGGAAAAGCTTTAGAAAAAAGAAATTGTGCTACGTTGGTGTTAAGTTTTATTAATGTGCAAAAGAAGATGATGAGTTATGGTATAGAACTTATGTTTAACCTAGTTACTAAACACGCTACATGTGCATCAAAAATGTAATGTAATGCAACGTGGAGGAAACGGTTGTTAAGTGTTAAGTGTTGCTATGTGTTAACACACGTCTCTAGCGCTGTTACTGCCATGATAACAAGTTTCACTTGAGAGTTCTCTGGTCATATATATATATGCATTTACAGGTTTAACTTCAGACAGTGGTTCTGAACAGTTTTTGCCAGTTGTACTCCCACAACCCTGCCAGATCAACCTAGATACCTATTTTTCTAAACAACCTCTAGCAAAATAAACTGGTTTTACCTTAATTTGAGCTATCCTATTTAACTAACTATTCCTATACATTTTGCTAAACATGTCAACCATTACTATCCATTACTTTCAACTACTTCCCCTTGTATTTGTTACATTAACTATTTTGACTGTGTTTTCATCCCTTTAAGCTAAATATTTAAATTGTTTATCTATTACTTTAAACTTACTAATTTATACATTTACAGGTTACTTTTAACTGTGTATCTATTACTTTAAGGATTAATTCTAGCTAACTATTTCAACTGTGTATCTGGTAATTTAAGCTTATTATTTTTTTATTTATCGGTTGATTTAAGCTATTTTAACTGTGTATCCATTACTTTAAAGCTATAGTGCGTACTTTCTGTCTCTCCCATTAGGAATTCTGAGCAATGACAACAATTCTGTCAGTGCATCCACATGACACAAGCCTTCCGTGATCGCTCACCCCCTCCATTTGAACCATTGATCCATGACTTTTATCTAAACAGTTTATCCATTGCAACTAGTGTTTAAATTATACACACTCTCAACAAGTGGTATTCAGGTGACTCAATATGCAAATTTGTATTTAAATTGTAATTTCTATGTTTTCAAATGACTAAAGCTACTCCCCAATCTTTCCACATTCCTCTATGCAACAGCAGAAGTACCCCTTGGGTATATGAGCACCCCTAGTTGGGAATCACTGACTTAAGACATAATTACACCCTCTGTGACATTTTGTGAAGTGCAGTCAGGTTGTGCACGTGTCCTACTCACGTTTGCAGAGGTGAAAGAGAATTACAACCTGCACCAAGCAGCCAGAGTGATCTTATTTGGAGTATTTACGCTGCACGTGTCGCAAACCAAGACTTTGAATTTCTCACTTGAACCACCAAGGTGTTTCAGTCAGGCAGAAGGGCTTTAATGGTGACGTAAAGAGGGATTTTTGAGGGCAAGTGATAGGGTTACTTTTGCATTTGCATATCACAGAGCTCGAAAGCAAAACTCGATTGGTGGCTACACCACTTCAACCCTCCTAATTTAATTTATGGTTTTAGCCACATAACCTCTGGTTGCCAACATTTTTCTGGGTAACTGAAGTACTTTGCTGATGTCAACATTGATTTGTAAAACAATGTACCAATAAAAAGACTTAATCAGACTATTACCTTGCTCAGTATTGACAAGAGGCATTTCTCTGCACATGGAAATGTTGCCACTGATCCACGAATAACTCTTCAATGTAAGAAAAACAAAATGTGAAGACAGTTTATTCTCACTAATTTCAGAATTGCTGGAACACAGCAATTAAAAAAAAAAGAATGTTCTGTTTATTTGTGGTTTTCAGTTCCTGAGACATCTAATACACCAACCAGGTTATCAGCCAGGTGAAGCAGACAGAAGGGAACCATGAACGCTGGGCTGCCACCTACTTCTCATGGATATGGGGAAGTTGTGACTGAATTGGGAATAGGAAGAAGGCTTTCTACTGTTCATCTTGTTTGTCACAGTCACACATCCTGATTTGCTCGTTTTGGGAAGCAAGGGCCAGACAAACAAACCAGGTCGCAATAAAATGGTTATAACCTGATGTGGATCTAACCCTCAGATTACAGATAAAGGGGTAACACAATACTGTAGCAGAGAATTAAACAATGACCAATACTGAGAGAAGTGACCAACAAATGTGAAAAGAAGAAGAAAGAAGCTATAGAACTATCAGTAACACAAAGAATTTTTGGGCATAAAAAGAAGACATCATCAAGCTATATTGAACGAGTTTGATAGCAGATAGGAAGCAAGGGTGTTAGTTCTGCAGTGTGGAAGCACAGGGAGACTGCTGGAGGTTCCTGTTACTGACTTTAGCTGCTCTCACTGCCTGAAAATAACCCTGTGTGCAAAGTAGTGGAACCGCATGTGTTAAACCACGGCAGCAAAACTCTCAACGCGAGTTGCAGGAACACCAAAAAACAGCCTGCTTTTCCCCTCACACTTTTAACCTCCTCCATGTTTTCGGAACTAGACAGCTCAGTCTCCTTCTTAGTCTCATATCTCTTAAAAATAGCAAAGGAGCATCTGAATCACCGAAAGTGAAACAGAAATAATTTCACTGGGATGTTCAGAAGGTCGTTTTACCGCCTTGTGACTTAAACCCAATATGTCTCCATGCTAATTTCTTATTTTAAGCCACACAATTAAATTGTTTTAATTCACATTTTTGCGACAGTTTACTTAACACACTGACAGGGAGGACAAAATAGGGTTCATTTTGACCTTTAAAGCTCCCTTACGATTGAGCGTTGCTTGCGCGCAGCTATAGTGACAATCCCAGGCTGTGAAGACTTATTTGCAACAGGAAACAAACCTGGGTTTTGAGGTTTTGAGCTTTCGATACTTTGAGGTCCCATGTCCCACATATAGTCCCTCTGCTTTATGCCTTTTTTCATTACAGAGAACTGAGCAGCACATGATCCTGGGTGATAATTATAACTCAATCGGGCTTTTATCACAGGGGCAGTCATGCATAGATGTACCAGATACTTGCACTTCCCTTCTTTCTCTCTGTCTCTATATAGACACATGTGCACACACACTCATGTAAAGTGATCCTACTGTTATAGGGAGAAGCTCACATATAGTGCATAAAGTCATACATACATGCTGCCAGCTGTGCCCCCTTTACTTTCTTTATATGCTGCCGATGGAAGTAAGACATTTAAATCTCCTTTCTGCTTCCTTTTTTTCCCCCAGGTCGTACTAAACGTCCATCAGTCAACTGAGTTGAGATGTACACAGTCTTATAAAACATGGCTCTACAAACGCTCCCTAACTTGATTTCAAATGTGTTAATTGTTGCCATCACAGCACTTGTTCAGAACATTCCTGCCTGTGCTGTGTGCTGTGTGTGTGTGTGTGTGTGCGTGTGTGTGTGTATGCGCACACAGGTGTGTGACCTATGTGGTGTAGTGATACGCTGATCTCTCTCAGCTTGGCCTTGTTCCTGAACTCTTTATCTTCAGGAGTGTTGAAACTGCCTGATGGCAAGTTCTTCTTAGGAAATTCTTACACATCCTATTTCAGTTTCCTCTCACTTTTTTTTTTTTGTAATGTGTGCTGCTAATCTTTGCCGTCATCTGGATAAGTGGAAAAAACACTGATAGGATGGTCAGCTGTCATGCTTGGTTTTTCTGCCATCAATTAAAAATAAAAAAAATTGTCATGATTAAAACAAAATATATAACCCCACATATTTGTGACCCTGAGTTGCACCTAATTTTGCACATTTCTAAATTTTGAAAAATAAATTAAATATCGACTCAGTGGCTCTCATGTGGATTCGCCTCATCTGTTCTTAAGCTCCCCTAACGGTCCCTAACATTTTGGAACATTAACATTATTTAAAAATAAAAATAAAAAAAAATAAAAATAAAAATAAAAATAAAAATGAATAATAAAAAATAAAAATAATAATAAAAAGCAACAAAAAATACTTTATTTATCCTATTTAAATTGTATGTTATGTCTGATTCATCCTGCTGTCATGTAAAAGCGATTAGCTTTTAATGACCAATAATGACTCCATCTTGAACTTTTCCTGTTTTTTTCACAAGCCACCCATGTTAGGAGACTGAGATAAATATACGCCGGCGCCGATGTGAATCCCCCTAGCATGCTTCATCCTTATTTTCACCATGATATTCCCTGGCTTGGTGTTCACAAACTCAAATCAAGGCCACATTAGCTATTCCTTAAGATTCGATTTATTAATGACATGCCATGAATCAAAGGGATTTTTTTTTTTTTTAACCTTTTCTGCCAATGACCTAAATGTGTCTCTTTGCAGCTTCAAATTAATTTTTCCAAGGGATTTGGAACAGCAAATATCTCCCTCTGGATGTGTATGGGATTAAGTTATAAAACCATTTTTTTTTTTTTTTATTTAAATATGTATGTTATGCTTTTGATACTGACATTTCTTTCATTCAACTGTTTTACTCTGATCTGGGTGCTTTGGGAGTGAATACATTACTTTTGGGAAAGGCACTGCAGTGGGTTTGACTCATTTTTGATTGCTGCTTCCTGGATACACTCACACACTACGATTCATGTATTCTTACATTTACACAAGCATCAGTGTTGTTCTGAGTGGCTGTGAGACGTTTGGTGAGATGTTGCCTCGTACCTTTGTCCCCTCTCTGTTGTTCTGCTGGTGGGTGGAGCCGGCTGACAGGTCCTCAGGGACGGCCATTGGTTCCTCTGCCTCCTCGGACGCTTTCGTTGGCAGGGGGCTGTCCCTACCTGGCGAGACACACATACCAGCAAACACCCATCACTCACCACGCAGCCCCTCAACATATCTCATTCAGGATAAGCAAAATTACCTCCGGTGGTGTAAGAGCCTGTTTGTTGGGCCTATTGTATTTACTTTCTGCATTCTACGCTCAATCATGCAGTAGGTGGTCTTTTACCTGGCATCTGGGCCATTTCCTGGGCCTCCTCTGTCTCCATGCGGTGCAGGTACTCTAATGGGAGAGAGATGGAGATGGAGATGTATGTAAGTTTAATCAAGTGCAGGCTGAGGAAACAACATTATAAAAACCAGAGTGGAGTAAAGGGCGTATTTCTCTGCGTGGCTTTGTCACCTCAGTGAGATCGCTCTTGTCACCGCCATAGACACCCCACAGTCCCCCCACATTACATTACAAAGAATTACAGACGTTTTCATTACAAGTCTGACAGAGCGACTGAGCTTGGAGAGTGGCTTGGCTCCGGCTGATGGGGACGCTGGTAGGCTTGCTGGGAATGGGCTTTCAGACCACATTTGTTATTTATTGTTAATTTCCTGCCACGTAATCATCCAAAAATGCAAACTGACTGCGGCAAAATTAAGCAGAAAATTAACTGGCCCCAGGTCACGACTATGCGGGTGTTTGGCACTTCCAGCTGATCGGCACTCGTGTTCTCACTAATTTACTGAGCATGCATCGCTGAGCCCGCGGCCTGGGCACAGACGCATGCAAGCCACACTCAGAAATAAAGAGAGGGGAGGACAGAGAAGAGAGAGAGAGAAGAAGCAGCGAGATAGATTTAGAGGCAGAGAACGAAGATAGCAATGGGAGGGCAAGAAGTCAGAGGAGCAATTGCAACAGGAAGGTAGAGAAAAGAACAGAAAAAGCAGGCCGAAGGACAGAGAAGTTCTCTTTATGATTTTTTTTTAGAAGCAATCCTCCGCCAGGACTGAATATCTGAGGAGTCACCAGTGCTCGTGGGCCCCATTAATAATGGATGGCCCTCAAGCCTGCAGCAGATGGGCCGACAGCCTCAGCCCCAGCTCCGCCACTTCAAGAAGTCCTTGGTGGGGCCGCTGCCCAGTCCAAGCAGCCACTCAGGGAGAAGTGAAGCTCCCGAAAATAGCGAAACGAGCCCAAGGGAGAAGGGGAACCTAGGCCTTCCTGTTTTACTGACAGATGGCTCCACACATTTGGAACAAATAGTGGGAAGCGACCGGGTCGCTGTCGCAACGCACAATATTCTGCGGAGTCAAGTCAGGAGCTTGGCGGCCTACAGACACCCAGGATGCAAGTGTGAGGGAGGAGAGGGGGGGGCAAAGGTCACTGGTGCAGAAGATTTGTTCAGCAGCACAACACAGGGTGTTGCGTGTTACCTGCTGAGCTACGACTCTGCAGCGCACTTCTTCAGCATCTGGAGTTAGGAGGTTGGGGGCAGAGGGGGGTATATTCTCGTGTGCCCTTTTTTTCTGGGCAGATGGTGTGAGGGGAAACACGGATGTGTTGGTGGAGGGGGGCTTCGGCAGAAATATAAAAGAGAGTTCCTACATTCAGCCACAAACTCCACTTTTGCGTAGGCATGCGGAAAGTAAGGTGCACGTGAAGTATTCAGGAAGTAGTTATTTTTGTGATACTATTTTAAGTTTTTTACGTGTTACAAAGTTTGCCCTTATTGTTTTTAGTTGTGATTTAAAAAAGTGTGCCTTAATTTTTCGTTTCCAAAGTTTAAAGTCCTACTTTGATAACATACTTTTTAATAAGAAACTAAAATGTGCTCATCTACCTGCCCAGTCACGATTTTTTTCTCATCAGATCAAACTGATATTCTGAAGAAAAAAACAGGATTTTTACCCTTTATTGCTCATGTCTTGGTTGTTACCGGGAGGTGTGTGTGTGTGTGTGTGTGTATGAACTGGGGGCAGGTGGAATCTTTCAAAAAGAAAAGACTTCTGAAACATAGCGCAGAGGGACTGGAAAAGTTTTGGTCGGAGTATGTCAAGTGAGGAGAGGCAGGAAGAGGCTTGTGGGTTGACAGAATTCTCGGTCCTCCTCCTGTGTATGTGTGTGTGTGTGTGTGTTGTTTGTTGATTGGGGGGGGGTGGAGGCGTCTGCTCATAGTGAGGTGCAAAAGCTACACCAGGGAGCAGGGTGGAGATGAGAAACAACGAAACCGTTAACAGATACTGAGGACCACACCAGCAGAGCTTGGAAACCCAGGAGGAAGCTTCGACATGGTGTGTATATGTTCAGATGAGAATACATAAGACACATGCAAAATGAACAGCAAATACTGGAAAACATGAGGCAACACTCAAGTGTAGACCTGGTGGTGTGGAAAAGTCACACAAAAAACATTTCCTGATTGTCAGTTGAAATTAAATTAAGTTTAAGTGTCATTCAAATTCATTAAATTTAAATGTTTTTAATAAAAATCCCTTTTTTAAAAGATAGGTTTAATCACTCAACATTTTATTGAGTGATTAAACAATTTAAAAAACAAAATAAAAGTGGGATTTAAGCCAAAGGATGCTCATTTTTAAAAAATATATATTTCTGCTTATGCCAATTAGATTTTTGGCTGCAATAAAACATGTTATAGCATTTAAATACATCAGTAGGCCTGTGGAATATATCATCACTATGTGAATCCAGTTTCATCGCTCATTAGTGCTGCACCTCACTCTGGTTATGCACAAATAACAGGAATAATAATTCTAATTCTTTATTCTCTCACACGCTGCCAAAAGTGTCAACTCTTTCTACAGTTACTGCACTTTCTGATAATTCAGGAAAATATCTGAGTTATTCATTTTCACTCATGTGGTTTTTATGAGAAGTAATGAAGCTGGGCGCTTTTCTTATCAGTCATTAGGATTAGAGATGATCCTACACTGCCAAGCAATGTGTGGCACGGTCACCTTTGTTCATATGCACATGGAGATTGGCATCAGTAATTCGTGAAATGTATGGGTGTAAGTGGGTAGATAGTGTTAGCGCATGTGTTCTGGGAGCCTATCGAGGGGGTGAGGGTAGAGGTGCACTGAAGAGAAGTTTCCTTCATTTGCATCTGACACACTTCACTACTCTGCTATTCAGACAGTACAATCATTTTAATAACTGTCTGCCTTCCTCTGACGCCTACCCCCTACTTCTGTTTCTACTGACAAGAAAGATGATGTATCTGCAGACAGATTTGCAGCACTTTCAGCACTTCCCTTTCCAACTGAGATACAAAAAAGTCCTATTTGTGCAGGTCTTGGTGTTCCTTATCAAAGTTTTAAATAGATCGAACATCTGAAATCAAACCAAATTTTTCTAATACTTTTCCCAAGTGCTACCTTTTACCATTTAAGTGGGATTTGAGTGTATTTTTAACCTTCCTTAAATGGTTCAAACTCATAGAAAAATAGCATTTTACTTGATAGCAAACTTAAAATTAATTCATATTTGCCTTAAAAAATGATATAGGCTTATTACAAAAAAAATGAAGATGCTCTCTCCCAGTTTAAGATTAGACAGACTAATGGCAACTCATTGACTCAGAGCTTCACATAAGCGCCACTTTAAAGATAAAATTAGAAAAAAAAAGAAGCTACATTCTTATTTTGATCAAAACCTAGAATATACTGTATATATATATATACTGTATATATATATATGAAAATATAATGTTCGTATATATGTATGTATGTGTATATATATACACACAAACACACACACACACACACACACAGTAAATTCTAGCTTCTGATCAAAATAAGAATGTAGCTTTTGTAGAGGCTCAACCTATATAGCTCAACTTTTGCAACGTGTTAAAAGAGGAAACTTCCTCAACAGTTTGAGAGTGTTTCTGTGTTTGTGTCTGGGCGTTGATGAACTACTTTCCCCCTCAGTGTCAGCTCTGTAAAAACTTGTATCAGTCCTGCCTACATGCGTCTTGTTTCTTCCCTTCACACAGACGTTAAACAACGAACTGAGACTGTGGTTCGAACAGAACAGGTGAATACAAAGCTAAACGGTATGAGAAATTATCAGATTTATCGATTATTAATTTATAAGAAATTTTGGGTACATCTTCTGTGCGTACTGATTTCCTGTTTAAACATTGTCACATATACGGATTGGTTGTGTCCCCCCAAAAAATGTGCTTCTTAATCTTAATCAAAAGTTGCTGTTATACCTGGAAATGTCTATTTTAATATTATTTTTTATTTTATCAAACGTACGATACCGAGGGAGCATCTGAACTTTACTGAGCGCGCACATCTGTGGCAACAGGTGCCATCTAGGCTATAACAGGAGCATAAAAACCCATTAAACAGGTTAGACTTCTAACGAATTACGAAAAAATAGTAAAGTACATCTTAAAAACGAGATAAGTATGTGTATATAAATCTAAGTGATTGTGAAATAATTCATCCATATGCTCCCAAAAGTGAAAAACACACAGGAAAAATGGGGAACATTCCACTACTTCCGTAAAACTGATGGCTATTTAGTAACAAATGACGCGTAAAAGAAATATATTTTTTCTATATTTAATAATAAAATAGTAATCTGGTTTGTTAATCCGTTACAAGTCCTATACCAGCCGAGAATTACGCGCACCAAGCGGGATCTGATGCTGCGGCGCACCTGCACCGAAACTAAAGGAGTCTTTTCCAGTCAGGTGCGAAATGTCTCCTAAAACTCTTGAAAAGAAAAAGAGCTCAATGTACAGGTGCTGACCTAGCCTTTGAGATTAGTGGGGAGCTGAAAAGCGCGGTGGAAGTCACTTTACCTGCTATTCCTTGAGTTTGCAGTATGAAGTTCTTCCAACTCTCCCCGGCTCCATGTGCAGAAGGTCGCAGCGCCGCGGCGGCCCCATGGAGCTGCGCCCGGAGTCCCTCCCCTCTCCACTGCACTTCCTCGTTCCAGCCCAACATGACTATGTCTCTGAGCTAGGCTGGGGCATTTTTGCTCGCTTTTATCCACAGGCCGAGTCTGCAGCGGGGAGTCGAGCCTCCGAGCCCTTGGCACTTGCTTTGTGCCGTGCCAATAAAAGCTGACACCCAGTAGACCATTACTGGCAGCCATGCATGAGATGGGATGAGGCGCGCGAGGAGAGTGGACCATTCATTGTTTATTTATTTCATTCTCACCGAGGAAGATGGGGGGGTACTTTACTTGCATATTGACAGCTCCCCTTCTGTCACCTGTTCTGGCACGCTGAAGCAGTCCATGAAATTAACACAACTGTGTTTCCTTTCCCATATAATGAGTTTTTTTTTTCTCTCTTTAATGTTTCATCCATTTCACTTTGCTCTTTCTCTCCAGTCATGGCCCCTCTTGCAGTGTCAAAGCTTCTGTCCTGCCTCATCACATCTGCAAGTGTCCACAATCTTGATTATGTCCAAACCTGGGCACATTAGTTTCTTTTTTCAACATTTTACTTTTTGTTACTTTCTGTTTGAAGATGCCTGCACACTGAGTGCATCCTCGCTGCGTTACTGGCTCAGTCCTTCAGAAGACCATTGTCACTGCAATGTGGTTTTCCCTTTGGGTTTTGTGTTCAGGAGCCAATAAACCAACAGTATGCTACTGGCTCAGAGATATTTCAGCTTCAGATGTTTCCATCACTCTGAGCTCTGTGAGACTCATTTTAACTTTAACATTGGGAGTTTTACTGCAAAGTCAATTATCTAAATTCAAAACTGCTTGAAAGGGACCTAAAACTGAGACACACTGAATGTGAATTAGTAAACCGTCACCGCAGCGTACTGTCTGCACATATAACTGCATAGGGTGCAACACTTGATCTCCCTGCATTCTGCTGCCGTTCATACATATATGGACAAAGAGGTGAAGATGTTTAATCACTTAATTCCAGTTTTCTGATAATGCCAATCTAAGTGTCAGTCACTTGCAGTCATGCAGTTAAAGCCACAGAGTGATGGGCACCTATACTGTCATACATCATTAAAAAAAATATAAATTGTGGATTAATATTGATGGAAATCATAAATAAATAATGAGTTACACTTCTGGATTGGCTTAAATAACTCACCTCTCATTTTCAGATATGTCTTGTCATTATTATCTCATATGAATATCTGGTGGAGTGGACCTCTGCTGTAATTACCGTATTTCAAATTACTCATGTACTCAAATCTATCGGTTTTTAACATAGAGCTTTTTCTGTTTATATATTTTCTCATTATGTTACAAGTTTACATTCAATTTCCTAGAATATATGTGGCTATATTGTGAATTTACCTTCCTCAGTTTTCTCTACTTATGACACCCCCACCCACCCCGCTATCCCACTGTCCTCAGGCCCCTGGAGCAACCTTATCTCAGGAGAGGCTGTGTGTTGGATTGCTGAGTCACCTTTCGTGGGAGGCTGCCCTTATCTCCTAAGAAGCACAACATTCAGGCAGTTGGTTGCAAAGGAGGAACTTTGGGCAGGAGCACTGTGGCCTGCTGTGTCTTCATGGCCATATTACGGGATTGCAGCAATGCTCGCTGACTTCCTCAAAGCCTTCGGCCGAGTCACTGTTTTCTCTGTAAGGCCAGGAGCTGCCGGGCAAGCAGGTGTGGAAAAAACCCCTGCAGGATGAGTGACTCCTGAGGCCACACAGAGGGAATGCTGGGACTGAAATGTGACTCAGCGCTATCAGCGAACGCAGGGTGCCCAATCATGACTGTGGTCTTCCATGCCCCAGAGATATACGCCCCAGTGACACAGCAGCTTCATTCACTGCATGTCTGAGAGGCCAAACACTGTAAGGACAATGATTCAGTCAATGTTTTAGAGAAGTTACTGCAGAGGTGGGATCAATACTCAACGCTGGCTGAGTTGCTGATCATAAGGTCATCCTAAGGTCTGACTTCTACAAAAAGTGGACATTGTTATTATTCATGTGGATATGCTGAAAAATTGAAGCAGATTTCTGCAGAGGGCTTCGAGGTTTTAAAGGTCTACTTAATTCTGCAGCCTTGAAGATTATACTACAGCACGGGCTGTAAATCAAACTAAACATAACCCCCTGCTCCTTGAGGTTAATCCACAACCTGAAGCAAGCCATGTTGCTGTAATTAATATCATTACCTGGCAAGTCTCAAAACATCATCAGGCAATGTAGCCGCTCGACTACCGAACAATAGGCTCTGGCTGGTTCCTATTTCATGGATCTTTAAGCAGTATTCACAGTTTCACATTTGGGCTTACGAGCAGCATGTAACCCTTAATTGGTTTCAACACCTTAATAAGTGAAAGTTGCGTTCAAGACTGATAATCATTAAATAGTCCAATTTATCTAAAAAGTCAATTGCAAACTGAAAAACTCCTCTTTCTTTAGGAATGCATTATGCTGTAAGGATGTCAGAGTAAATTAAATTCCCCTCTGCACACCCTAAAGCATCTATTTCCTTATGGTAATTATCTGCTGGAATAGACGTGTCACTAGAAGGAGTCAGGCATGCTTGACATTTGTTGCCTTTTATAGAGCAGCGATGAGTAAAATTAAGATGAGGAAAGGAAAATGAATCTGCAGCTCAGGCAGGCATTGAGATATCCAGGAGGATAGGGGCTGAATCAATCATGATGTTTGTGAGGCTGTTTTGAAAAGGAGCCAGTGATGAGATTCAGACCACAGGCTGGAAAATCTGAGGGAGGAGGGAGGAGGAGGAGGCACTTTTTAGCAAGTAGAGTTACGATTGCTATGAGGAGGTCTACGTTGTTTTTATTGGTTTAAACACAACAGGGAAGAAACTGATGACTATTTTCATTAGAGATTAATCTGTCGATTATTATAACTCGTTGTTTGGTCTATAAAATGTGAAAATGGTGAATAAATGTCAAAGCCCAAGATGTTGCCCAAAACTAAAAGATGGTCACAGAGGAGCAAAGAAACCAGAAGATTTTCACATTAGGGCAGTTGAACCATTGAATTTTATTTTCTAATAAAATTTCTTAAACTGATTATCAAAATAGTTGTTGATTAATCCTAATATTGGACAACTAATCCATTAGGATTATATTTGAAATAATATTAAAGAAACAATTTGACATTCTCAGACACACACTTTTTTGCTGAAAGTTGGATCAAGATTGATGAGAAGATATCTGGGGAAAATACAGTCAAGTTACAGGATGTCACAAGTGCTAATTTTTTAACTTGCTGCTTGGCGCTTAACTCTCGTAGCATTAAAGAAAACAAAGTGTATTTTCTAAATGTCTATACTATATCTCAAGTGTCTAAACATCTCCAAACATCCTAAACAGGTGAAATAA